>VDFB02317796.1:0-26081 GCA_007258455.2 Sequoia sempervirens | reverse complement strand
ACATTAATCAGTGTTTATTGTTTGAAGCTTTGTAGGAATTAACTAGCACTTGCATTTAAAAGAGGTTTAAGGATTATACTGATAAAAAATTATATGTATATTAATATATTAAAGAGAATGTATTTGTGCATGGTGGGGTTGCATGTGATTGGATTAAATAATTAATATCTTAAATAATAAAATGAAATAAATTCAGATAAATTTAGATTTTTTCCTTAAAGAAATTAAGTATTATTGTCACATCCTGTGTCCAACGACCTCCATGCTTGACGATACAATTGAAAAAGTAATTTGAAATAAAATAATAAAGAATTGAAAGTACAGGGATGGTTGGGGAGACAACCATTTAAGAAATTTGGCAAAAGTCATATCAATCAACGACCCAATACCTAAAGGAGGCAGCCTGAATTAAGATAGCATGGCATGGATTAATCGAAATGAGTGTTTGTGCCATTAACAAGCATGACACCCTTGTCCATGGATGGTGGAAATTGTGCAGGTCACATGGGAAAAGAGGTTCGTGGAAGTCTTAAAACCTTCGCAACCCCTTCATTTTGGACATGCGTTATTTTGGATAGGAAGTGTAGGCCTGTGGAGAGGAGAGTAGAAGCAAGGGACGCAGGAAAGAAATGGTGTGGAGGTATGGAGGCATGGGAATTTGGTAGAGGGGGAACAAAGTCCCTCAAGGAAATGCATTTACATGGAATACTATGACCGTAGTATATGCACCAAATCGATTTGTTGAAAAGGCTTTAGAAACTTCCAAGAAAAAGTAATTGGCGGGTGTGAAGCAAAACCAAACAACTGCTGCCCACATCAGCCCTGCTTATCCTACCATGAGAGTTTGGAACAAGGTATAGATATCCAATAAAGTATAAAGGATAGAGGGATTTCTGATGACACAGGCAGAGGGAAAGAGTTGATTAGAACATTTTCAGCGATGGAGGAACCAATGTTTCTATTAAGAGCTTTTTAAAGAGCAATACTTGCTCTTTCGGATTCCATGGGAGAAAAGGTAGGAAACTATATGTTGATGAAGGCCATTTCAGGCGCAACTACCAGGAGCAGGGATCTACCACAAATTGGTTCATTGAAGATGTCTCAAAATTGTGTCCTCACAACACCAGGTAAGATGCTAAAGTCATGCTGTTGTTATGGGCTATGTGGAATTAGAAGTTTAAATACGTGGGTTCCATTATTCCAACTTGACCTTGGATTCTAAGCATTTTGTACAAAAAAACTATTGTTCTTTGTGATTCCTAGACTTTGTGATTCCTTGAAAGGGTTTCCTAGACTTTGTGATTCCTTGAAATGAAACTAAACATTTATTCTTATCTCAATATAACCGAATGAAAGGTCAATGTTCCTATAAGTTCGAGATGTAAAATAGAGATGAATTCTCAGGGATGCTTTGAATGCTAGTGAACACAACACCCCAAGAAAGAGAAACTAAAGAGTTAGGTAGAGAATCTCATTAGATACATAGTATGACAGTGGTGGCGTGAGAATCATAAAACCGTAAGTCCGAATTGGATAGATTCAATTCTAGCAATGGTAGTAGCTATTTGTATGAAATTAGGCATAGGTTATATGAGTAAGATCAATTAAGATGACTTCTAAGTAAATACATAGTCATCATAAAATAATGAGACATTGATATGTCAATGTTGATTTAAAGATCTATTGGAGACTAATATAGTATTATATACATAGCACACCATGGTTGGGATTCAAGTTTATTGCTCATGTTTATTTTAGGTTCTCTATTATTAATGCATAAATGAAGAAAGTGATTGAATGATCATGCATCATTGAAGAACTCTAAATCAAGTTTTGAACTTTAAAACCATGAATATTGATAAACTATCGGGTAAAAATGTTAAAATTATACAACATATCAAGATCATCACATTGGTATAAACTTGATGACCTTGCCTTCATCTTTACTATATCCTTGGTGGTTGAGTTGTGATTCAAGGGTTCCTTGTTATAAATGATACCTTCTAGTGCATAGAGGTATGCTTAATTAGAGTAGTAAGCGATCCCAATCCTATAATGTTGTGCTTAAGGGGTGTTGTTCATTCTTGGGAGTTAGCCTAAATAAAACCTTACATGGATTTGCATGAGAACATAGCTTTTGGATATGGTGATTATGATTACAATAATGTAACTTCATGTTTATATATACACTATGTCACCATCTCTTGGTCTAATGATAAGTATGACTTGTGCAAATAAAGAGAATTTCACACTAAGTAATCAACCTAACCTCTTGTCAAACAAATTTTTAGAATATTTTAGAAACAAATTTTGAACTAGCAACTTACTATAATCAAGGCTTAGTTATTTTAATAACTTAATATTTGAACTCAAATTCAAACAAGATGGTAAGGAAGTCTAGGTTGATTCCATAGTGAAAAGAACCCTTTATATTAGGATCCAAGAATAAAATACACCTAATAGACGATTCAACATACAATCACTTAATAAAGTAGATGATAATGATTTCATTAACAAAACTAAAATCATACATGCACCAGATTGTTGCATGATTGAATAGATTGAAACTATCATGTATTTCAAATGGTTTTGTAGAGGTTAGGAGATAAATACAATTGCAATCATATAGTATAACATAGTCTTATACCTTATTGTTTATTAATAATTTCATAATTAGTTATAAGTGGCCAAGATGAACTTTTCATATTTCGTGAATTAAGACTTTTAAAAGTAATGAACTTCAACATATAATAAAGGATAATAGCATAATAATGTTGGATCCATATTGAGGCTTCAGAGGATTGCCACATGGTGAGTAGATGTTGAGTATTTCTATCATTTTTGTTAGAAAATTTATCCTAATTATGATATTTATTTATTGGGTTATTCTCATAAATGAATGTTTAAGGGGTTTCTTATTGGTATAATATAGTAGTTCAACATATCAAGAACCAATATACATGTCATATCTAAGATAAATAAATTCACATTGTATACATGTTATCACTCTCTAAACATAAATGGAAACCTATTGTATAAACTACATGGTATTATCATCGAGGTACCAAAGATGGCATGATATACTTGACAGGTGATTGTAAGGGGTTGCATGATGCTTGCATTGAGTTGGGAATAATAACTACTGTATGTTTTAATTTGAGATTTTTGATAAATTATTGAAAATGTTGTGACTTGTGGGTATGCATCTCTTGAGAGATTTTAACACAGAACTACTTGTGACTTTGATTTGTTTGGAAGTGGATACATAGGTGGTCCTTGGGCAAAGGATGTCCCTATGACCTCAAGTCCAAAGGGGGACAACTCCAAGGGTTGGGGTTGTTCCTAATTGGTTTGGCCTTCTCTCTTTAGTATGCTTCAATTTGAGACTGAAATGGGAATCAAATGGGTATGAATGAGTTAAAGAAATCTAATAACCTATATTTAATACATGATGTTCTTTTGAATAGTAAATGAATGATGTAAGGGATTTAAAAACTTTATACTTGATATATATATATATGTTGGGTAAAGTCAGCTTGTGTTGATTTCTTTTAACTTTTATATGTTTTTTGAAAATTGACTCCATATCTAGGGGTATCTATGTATAGGTCATGATTTTGTTGATTGTGATTGTGATTGTGATTCATGTTATGTAAATCCCTAGATAAAACTTCTAGTGCCAAATGTAAATCCTATAAACTGAGGATTTAAGAATTTCCAAAATGGTTACTATTAAAATCCATATGAAGGGGAGGAAGATTATGTTGAGGATTCTAGTAGTGGCAAGGGGGAAAGAAGGTTAACTCATATGGCTAGCCATAATATTAAAGGAGAAAATATTTCTTTTGAAGAACATGATGAAGGGTCATCGAATGAATGATATATTCATATACAAGAGGAAGAATCTCTAGAACTGAGCCAAAAATAACTTGAAGTTGTGCTAGGAGAGGACCCTAGGGATGACACAACTAGTATGGAAGAGGAGGTAGAAGACGATTCCCAAGAGAAGGAAGAGGAAAAGGAATCTGAGGGGAATGAATGAATATGGCCTATGAAGAGGATGATGAACAGATGGACAAGGATCAAGAAGAAGAGAATACTAAGGCAACTATAAGCTTTTAGGAAGAAGGAGAAAAAAAGAGTGGGACCCTCTAGCAATATAAGAACAATATTGATTCTCTATAATACAAAGTCAACATATTTGATAGTTCCTTTAATAGATTGATTTCCATCACTCATGGATTCATGAATAAAACAATTTTTGGTGCAATGTCAGGACTGTCACAGGTAATAAAAATTAAACATAGAATGAATACAATACATAATGTTGCAATGCTGGCGATGAGGTGGACCCCTAGAGAAATGATTTGGATATTTTTGAAAAGGAATGAGACCTAATTAACTGTCAAATAAAATAGTTTAGTTTTAGTTGTTTCTTTTTTTGGGGGCCTAAGTTCCTTTCTCTTGTTCGCCTACATGACCTATCATTTCTTGTCTCTAACTATTTTCTTTGTTATGTTGTTTATTGGTTAGCTTTTTCGTTTGGTTATGGTTTGGGAGAAAATAATCCTTGTATTAACTTCTTTAATCAAATAGGAAATTAAAATTATTCACAAGGAATTATATCTAGTTGTATATCCAATTCTTCCCTCTTACCCATATCAATGACAAAGAGAAAATGACACCACTTAACATAGAGTGAAAAAATGTACTACTTTTATATTTATTTTTCATGCTTTTACTTTGTCTCATACCTCTGGTTTTCTTATATATTTTTCCAATAATCTCCAATGATCTGTTGAAAATAATATTTTGTTCTTTACTATTTTGGTCAAATCTCAAATATATCTAGTGGTAATCCCTGATCAAATAGTATCCCTAACAATGATATAATACCCAACATTATTAGGATGTTTGATTTGGAAAATCTTCAAAGAAAATATAGATCTGCATTCATCCAACCATCACATTCATCCAATAGTACCTTCATTTCCATTTTAGATCTACACATATAAATCTATTAGTCCCTTCTTACATAGGCGAAGACTAATGTTTTCATATCAATTTTTTCTTTCTTGTTTGCATTGATAATTTTGCCTTTGAAAATATTAAACATCAACTATAATGTTTTTTTTGGAAAAAAGGATAAAAACGTATTAATCAACAAGTTTGAAAAGAGTACATAAAGACTTCCAAATAGTAATAACAACCTTGAAAATTAAAATAAGAAATAACCAAAGTTATTTTCCACAAGTTCACCACCACCAAGAACCAATAGAACCATCTTCTTGTTTTTCCAATCAAACTCTTTTTTATCTAGCTTTCTCTATCGCTAGCTTATTTTTCCATAAAATTTTATGAATCATAAATTAATTTGTTTCCTAGTGAAAATTGTACACTTCAATCATAAATCCACATTTTAGTCTTTTGAAGAAAAATAATTTCCATGGCCCATCAAACATTAGATTTGGACATTTAATATTTTTGAAGGCACAAATATCAATGCAAATAAATAATAAAAAGTTGATAAAAAATATTAGTCTCGACCATGTTCATTCAAATAATAAAAATGAATGGTCAAAATTTTTCCTAATCAAAAACATTGTATAGTTGATAAAACCCTCAACATTACAAAACAAAGAATATAGATCATATATACAAATAATGATGAAGAAAAGCAGGAGTATAATATATGCCCTCAATTTTGTATATTAATTATTAATTATTTGCACATAATTTATGCTCACAATTGTCAATTATTAGTATATGTTAAAAGTCTGTCCAAATGAGGCACTTAATCTAAAACTTAGAACAATTAATAGTAAATTACATTTTTTTCATGATTACTTGATAACCATGGCTCAGTTCTTTAACAATATTCCACTTCTTTACCCGGTAAGTTATTTCAGACCATTGTATCACAATCTAACTTAACTTTATGAACAATGCCATTTATTTCTTTTTGGTATTAGTACAATGTTGAAAAATGTATATATATATATATAATGTATACCTAACAATAGTCTTTCTCAGTACCAAATGTTGCAAGCCTAAGGAAATGCTTCTGTATCTGCAATAGCTTTAACATGGTCTAATGAATTTTTCTTCAATGCACACAAAAATATGTCTGTATGTTCTAATATTTACCACAACATTTTTAGAAAGAATAATTTGTTTAGAAAATATGGTGATGCCCAACGGGATCGGTCCAATAAAACTGAATGGCTAGAAATTAGGATGATTTGTAAACAAGCTCAGTTGACTCAAGAATGAGTAATTAGTTTATCAGGTAGTAGCAAGAGAGGCCCCCGGTTAAGATAGAAGTAAGGGATTTTTGCTTGATGTTGATATGATGGGAAACAATATCTTTCTAGTTTCTTCTCTTATTAAAATTCATTGCCCCTAAAGTGTAGGTCTTGATAAGTACAAAATTCTTGGATTTAATTATTAAAATCAAATTGGAAACTGTCATAGATACATGTGGTCTTATTTGGGGGCAGTGGGTAGTTGGAGGGAAAGTGTTACATAAACACAACGATGCTAGTAAAAGTGCATTGTGATTTTGGTTGTCAAATGGAAAAAAGTTTGTTTTTGCTCATTTACATTATTGTCAAAATTCCTTATTTTAAAATTATCGAATTTGGATATGCACTGGGGATTCGAAGTAGGTGCTGGTGTGATGCTCTCAGCACCTAATCAACTTTGTCTTGCACATTACATAATTGAGCTATTCATTGTCTTTTTTGATATTTTTAATCCTTCTTTAAATAGCAACATTATTATCCTGATTTGGAATTATTTGACTTCAAGTGTCATTTTTTCCCTTAAGGATAACCTAAAACATAAACATAATTTCTCTGTTTGACGTTATTTGCCTCAAAGCCTAAATTTTTTATCAATATTTCTTAGCCTTGAGCATAACCTCAAATATTGTAACATTCATTGAATATTTTGGTTGTACAGTATTTGTTGTCATTCTAGTCTTAACATTTACTTTATGCAAGGTTTTGCAATGTAGAGTAGTTATTAGATGGTCCCTAAGGCATGGGATATTCCTTTTCTTTGCTATATGGCCCTCCAAAACATAAATAGGTTTTGGTAATCAATTGTGATATGGTCTTGCGCTGTGACTTGGTCCTCTGTCACACTTTAGTATCATTGATATTTTCTTGTTTAGAACTAAAGACATATTTCTGGAGCTATTGCATTATTCTAGTCTTCTTTGAAAATAAATTACTGTGAAAATGGGGAAGAAGTGATAGGTATTGTAAAACATTTTGCATTGAAAATTGAGAAATAGTTATATCAAACTATCAAATTGAAGGAAACAATTAGTTTTTGTCTTATTTTATTAGAGATTAAAAATCTGATTTTACACTGCATCGCAGAGGCTCATCGTGAAGTCTAGAATGGAATCTCTTCAACACTTCAAAAATCTATGAACACATAAGCATAAATTCTAGAAGCTGTGAAGACTGAACCTAATTTCTTTCTCAATTAAAGACCTCTTTTAATGTACAAAGGATTTTTACATTCCATACTTTGATTTATTTATAAATATTGTAGGTTATCCAAATTCCATACTATATTTAGTAGTTTTGTCATAACAGTTCCTTAATACCATTGTAATCGAAATATAAAGTATATAAACTTTTCTCTTTCGATTGTCAATCAATAATTCCCTTACATTAATGACCAAGCAATGCAGTTTTTTGAAATTTTTACAAACAAAGTGATTTTAATATCATAACTAATTCCTTTTAGTTTTACGATTACTTTAACTTTTAACCACAAATATAATACTCAGAAGAAAATATTGTCAATATTATAAAAATTGTACAGTTCAATTGCACTTCGCTGCTATGATTAGTTTTCTTTTCATTCTTTGCCCTTTTTCCTTCGTTTTTATTTGTTTGTTTGTTTTTCTTTCTTTTACACTCCTTTCTAATGCAGATGAGGTTTTCACTGTACCAAAACGTTATTTGGTTTTTCTTTTGTGGGCTTCTTTCTATTGCAGATGAGGTTTTCACTGTACCAAAACAGGAGCTTGTTATATCTTATTTAAACCAAGTGTTGTGGCTATGTTTGTTGATCTGGGCCACTTTAACAAGAGATCCATCCAGGTTTTCCACTAATTACAAAAGAATTAGGTATAAATAATTTTCTATAAATGACTAAAGTTGCACTGTCATGCAAACGTTAGATTTTGAATTGTAGATTGCTTACTGTACATTGGTATGGTCTACTCTTATTATCACAAAAAATTAGAATCTTGGACTCTTATATAAATCAAGCTACAAAATTTTAGAAATAAAAATAAAAAAGGAAAAACTAAATGCCTTATGTAGGCTTCTGTGGTCCCTTGCATGTTGTTGCAAGCAAAAGGAATTCAGAACAGATTTTTAAATGTGGCAGGAGCACAATACCTCAATAACCAATGCATCAACAGACCTAACTGAGAAAATATCTAACAAAAATAATATCAGAAGTAGTAAACCAATGGTAATAATACAGTCCTTTAATATAAGAAAATTAAGATAACAAACCAAAAAAGAAATTAGAAAACATGCAGGAAAGGTAAAACATGCATAAAACCGCTATTTTGCATTATTGATATCTAAGGTCTTTGTGATTTCTAATCAATTGTTTAAATCTATATAAATAATTTTTTTGTAAATCGCAGAGTGGCTAAAAACATTGGCATTGTTCTTTGCGGAATCTGATCCTCTTACTTTTCCAAAGGGTTAAGGTGCGTTCACAATATTCCTCTCTTAATCTTATAAGCAGTTTTGAGATTTGATCTTACTTGTCCACTTGTTTTATGCTTATGATTTTATTCTCTTATTTTCCTCAGCTGTGAGGTAGAACTGGTTGTAGCATGTAAATGTATAATGGTACAAGCATTCTCCTAATAATTGCATTTTAATTTGTTGATATAGGCTTTTCCATGTGATGTATTTGAGGCTTTAGTCGTTTACCAAGAGGCGACAGAGGAGCTTTATGGTCCGAACTATCACCTTCTACCACATGAAATTTTATGGTCCAAACTATCACCTTCTACAACAGCTAGAACTGCTAGCAATAAGTTTTATGTCACCAAAAGCGATAAGTTTTATGTCACCTTCTACAACAGCTAGAACTGCTAGCAATAAGTTTTATGTCATAAACGTCTGTTGCTACAACAAACACAAGCTTCTTCTCTTTGTTCCTTTTCATGGATACAAATGTTTTTTAAATATTGATTGAATTTTAATATCATTCCACAATATGTTACACAAACATGTAAAGTCAACTCATAACAACTTATAAAAAGAGACAAGAAATTTTACATTTTTAGATTTTTGAAAATTAAATTTTAAATTCATTTATATGTCACTCAAAATTGAGTTAAATCAATCTCAAGTTATGTGGAGAAGAATCTTGGAACTTACATGATAATTTTAAGACAAGAAACAAGTGTATGAAAGTAAAACACGGATGAGAATACAATAATGAAAAATAAATGACAAATACATGTGAATAAAGAGACATAAATAAAGATAAATAAAAATAAATAGAAATCAAATCATAACCCAAATCAAACCAAAGGCAAGAGTAAGTCCCTCATCTCTATATTAAGACTCCCAAAAAATTAAACATCAATAAAATATCTCAATCTAACCATAATTTATTTAAAACATTTTTTTAAATTAAAAAAAAAAGACAGTCCAGTAAAAAGTCCCATTTTTCATATAGTTTAACTAAAGAGAAAAGTAATAGGGACTACACAAAATATTCATCTAAAAGTCCATTCAACATGAGAATTATCACTATGAACCTATCATTAGGCTAACATAGCTCAAGTAGCCGCAATTTGTACAGATTGTTTCTTATGACTTTAATATAAGATGGACCCTACTAAACGATGCATCTAGGCAGGTGTGTTTCACTGTCCTTGGAGATTAGAAAGAACTGAGAGTTACTGCTACCTGCTCTCGTGAAAAATTAAAGAAGCAAATATACTAACAAGAAAGTTTACAAGGAAGACTGGATAATGCTGTTCATTCACAATTTCAGCTATTCAAACTGGATTCTTTTGTTACATTCCAATGTTAATGGATATCACAAAGAACTGTGCGAAGAGACCGAATTCCAGAATATACTAGACTACAATCCAAAGCATACAGGTCTGTTAAAATGAGTATTTACAGGTCAATTGGGAATAGAATCTGTATATGTTTGCTCTCCATTTCTTTTTTTTCTCAAAGAAACCTCATCCTTTAAAGACTCCAGATTTCTACAGTCTGAAATATTATATTTCTTCAAACTTTTTTTCTCATGAAGTTATTATTTAATGCTAAGCTTATGTTGAAGAGTAAACATTACAGATCAGCAACCAGAGATAGGATCCTTTGTTTCTAGGTTGTAACAGCTTCATATTTATTTATTTAATTCAAACAAAACAGGTATATTGGATATATCATAATTTAATTTATCAAATACTTTTTGAATTGTGTATATACTGATGGAAAATAATGCTGTCACAGGTTTTAGAATGTACTGAGTAGAAGACAATAAAATCTATTTTATCAATTTATATCATAGCAAAGTGGAACACAGCTAAAAGATCCTGATCTAAAAATATTGAAAAGAAAATATGAAGTATCAGGAATTCTGAGAAAATAAACATTTCAAAATAATTTTCTTCACATTTTTACATAGATTTCCATTTTCATTCTTATATGCTAAATAACATACAGAAAATCGTATAGACTTAACATATATTCTAAATTCATCAGAATTCATCAATTGAAAGCCCCACTAATGTTAGATACAAAGTTATAAGAAACAAAACAACAGAACGCAGTCCAATTATATGTTAACAGATGCAGAAATTCTCTACATCTCTTAAATAAATCTATACCTTCATACCTAACTTAGGTTGAAAACCAAAGCCTTATCCTACTCCAGCACCTCTCAAGTAAACTGTAGACAAACAACTTGGTATTAGTATATCCCATTGTGAGGCAAAGAAAATTCTCAACCCTGACTGAGTGACCATCTAGATCGGGCTCCAATCCAGCTGAATAAGCCACCTTTACAAACTTACTGCACATATCGGGAGGCATTCTTGTCATCTCCTTCCATCTCTCCTCCCCTAGAAGCAATTCCCACACTATCACCTGAAAGTTCGCTATGAAGTGTGGGTTTATCTCTACATATCTTACCACATACAGGATGGACAATCCACAAACAATCAGTTTACAGGTCCATGAGTTTATCGTGTCCCCCAGAATGGATAGATTCGCCTGTGGAAACGGCACTAATTGCGCTTGCTTAGCTTCCATGTTCCAAATCACAAATTCCATCTCGGCTGAAACACAGATGAGAAGACCTTTGGCACAACAAATATCCCAAACATGAAAATCCTCTTTGGGAAATCGTAACTCAACTTCAACCTGCCATGACATTTCATTGCAATGGTAAATTTGTATGCAACTGGGTTGTTCTTCTTTTGGCAAACCCACAATTTTGTAGGATGCTCCATTGCCCATTATTGCCGCTACATTTACATGCTCTGACATGACTGCGGGAATCTCTCTGTAAGTGCTTGTAAGGGGATTACAAATATGCATTTTCGGAGGCTCTGCGATTAAGAGTAGGCCTGCACCTGATTTCATATACCATTGTGAGAGACTTTTAGTTGTTGGGCTTGACAAGAAACAAAAGGAAATAGTCTTCCAGGATTGGGTGAGAAAACAGTAGGCAACGACATGCGTTTCATTGCAGAGGAGAATCCACGGATCTCTCTCCGGCATAAGAGACAGAAATCTGTCAGAGAATAGGAGCCTATTCCATTCTTTACACACAATACGAAATCAAGAACTAAACTCCATCTGTAAGTTTGAAAAGATCTTCTCAAGTATATGATCAGGACATTCAGACCAAACTGACTCCTCATCACTGTTCTCATTGCTTACAGTACCCTTTCTCTTCTCCTTCATTGTAGTCAACAGTAATTTAGATATTTCTACACCTGCACCTTCATTCTCAATAATGCTCATAGACTTGATATCCATTATAATTTGTGTAGAATCTTGTGATGGAAGGCACACAAATAAATCTCCTTTATGGCTTACCATGCACTAAATATATGTATTGTTCGTCATATCTTGCTCTAAATATATGTATTGTCCATCCTATCTTGCCCTAATTTACTGATATTGTCTGCTCTAAATATATGTCTGTCATATCTTGCCCTAAATATATGTATTGTCAGTCATATCTTGCCCTAATTTATTGGTATTGTCTGCCCTAATTATAAGCAGTTCCCCCTCTTAAACCCGTAAATATATGTATTGTCTTAAATATATGTATTGCCGGTCCTATCTTGTCCTAATTTATTGGTATTGTTTGTCCTAATTATAAATCGAGGTCTTGCAAATTAAGCCTTTCTTAAAAATTGGAAGTGACTTTAGTTGAACTATTAGATCCTCTCACTAATAACTAAATATCTGCAGTATATATATATATATATATATAGATAGATAGATAGATAGATAAAGTGTCAAATATATCATATTGAAGGTGTATATTTTATTTAAAAAAATGTTTATTGGAAAGAAGTTTAATAATGCAAGTCCAAAAAAATAAATAATATATATTTTTTTGTTTTTTTCTAAAGAGAGATAAATGTTTTTGACTCAACCAATGAAGTCATAAATGGAGAACCTCATCCCCAAGTAAACACTCAACAAATACATCCCAATGAGATTTGAACCTTGATGGAAAAAATAGCAATACAACAACTTAACGCCACTATTGACAATAAACAATAAAGTTGATTCTATAGTAAAATAAATAATAAGATAATCTAATAGAAATATATTTAATATATTTATTATGCAATAGAGATTTTATAGTAATATTATTCACGACTATATAAGTGTAAATAAATATTTAAATATAAATTATACAAATTTAAAATTATAAATTATAAAATAAGTTTACAAATAAAAAATTAATTAAAATGAAAAATTGAATAAAATTAGAATAAATATATGAATTATTTTATTAAAGTAAGGAATTCAATTTAATAAAAAGAGTGTATTAACAAAATTCTTATCTTTTACCTTACCTTTTTATATAAATTTGACTTTATTTACACATTCAATATTTAATATTTCATAAAAACCATAACATTGAATATGTTAAATATATATATATATATATATATATATAACTTTTTTTCCCAGTAAAAATAAATTTAAAAATATATATATTTAATAAAATGTCTAAAGAAAAAGGGAAATTAATGAATAAAATAATAAGAAGATTCTAGATAAGTGGAAAAAATTATGTCTTTTTTCATATATTTAATTATGTATTTGTGTATTTATGGTAGTTTATATTAATACATATCTTATTATAAAAATTAAAGATATGAAGTAAATAATTTTTTTAGTTTCAATTTAACATTTTCAATATTTATATTAAAAAAAAAAACATCAAAAAAAATTCTTGGCATCCTTTAGATAGATGTATTTTAGGCATCTTACTATTTTGTTTCTAATACATTTATATTATTTTTTAATATTTTTTAAATATATGTTGTCTTTGAATTAATCCTTGTATGCCTATTCAAGAGAATTCCTAAATATAATCTCATATTTTAAGATATATCTAATATAAAAAATCAATTATTACATACCCCTCTTTCTTTATAACACAATTTAGAAAACATATAATCTTTTGCGAGGAAATTTCTACATTCAAGAGACCAGTGGATCTTGAAGTTTATTACATGCTTTATTTTCCAATGATGTAGATGAATTCAAATGATTAAACACCTTGAATCTCTAAAATTAGCTGAAATATTTAATGTGGATTATTTTATATTATCACATTTGGATAAAAACCTATCTAATCTAGTTTTTGTTGATTAGGAAATAATAAGTGATGTTGAACCTAATCTTAGTTTAATGAATTACTAATGTATTTCATATTTATTTATTATTATATTACTTATAAGTGAAACTGAGATCCTTAGAGTATTAAAAGTAGTTCAAGAAGATTGATAGTCAATCATATGTAAGCATGAGTGAAGGTAAAACTATTTGAAATAAAGGTGAAATTTAGGTAATTAGAGGAGGTAAGAAATTGTAAAATGATAAATTAAATAGAATAGATAAATGTTAAATATAACTTTTATAATTTTATAATTCTTGAAAGTGGGTTTGAATTTCCATAGCAAATGAATAGCACAGTATTGATATGAATTATTAAAAAATAAAATTAAAATTAAAATTTTCATATGAATAGGTGGCATCTAAACTACCTCCTTATTTTATTTCTCTTTTTTTTGGTTGTAGCTCAACAATGAAAGATTTCATCTCTCAAAAAGTCACAGTTCCACTGCAGAGAACCTTATGGGCCACTAGATCCAAAAGCTTGTACCTCTTAACACCAACACCATAGCTAATAGAGATACACTTCAATGAATTGTTCTCCAACTTAGAATTCTTCTCAATCAAAAAATGAGTTTAAGCTTCAGGACCAAGTACTCCGGGATGGCTCATCTAAACCTTTTAATAAGACCATGACTCCATGGGTGTCTTTTCAACAAGTGTTGATGTAGGAGATCTCTTGATCAAGTAACTTGCAATGGCTATGAATTCAACCAAAAAAAATGTTCAAGGTCAATACCACTCAACATACTTCTAGCAATTTCTATTAACATATAGTTCATAGTATATGAAAATCTAGTTTTTGTGGGGTGTCTTGTTTCACTCAATCCCATGGTACTTACAGAACTTGTCATACTCTATCGAACAAAAATTACTAGCATTTTTAATCCTCAAAACACCTAATTTTTCTAGTAGTGTGATTTTCAACAAGAGCCTTGAACTCCTTAAACTAACTTAAGAATTCAACTTTACTTGTGAGAAAATAAAAAAAATGCGCTTCTATTCTAATTATCTATGAATGAGACAAAGTACATAGATCTAGATAAGGAAAGAACATATATACATAACCAAACACATATGCATGAACATAATCGAACAACCCAAAAGAATTATGAGAACTCAAATAAAAAGAAACATGGTGTTTTATTTCATATTTATAATGTTCACAAAATTCAAGCTTGATATTACAATAATTAATGCTTTCAACAAGGATTTTATTTTTCAAGGCTCTAAAACCCTTCTCACTAATGTGACGAAGTCTTTCCTTCCACAAAATATTTTTCTTCACATGGAGCTTCATTTCTAAATAATAAGCACCCTTAGGTACCCAAAATGTATGGCCATCAAACATAGTTGCTATAGACTTCTTCTCTACTTATTTATCTTGTTAGAAGAACTATTGCACTTAACCATGCATGCATCTAGATTATGCATACTACCAATTTAAACACACTTATCCATCACCATAGGTCCTCTATTCATCTTGTATCTTACAAATGAGAATAAAACATGCACACTTGAATCATTCAATTTATTCACTCAAAGTAGGTTCCATGCCAAACTTGGGATATGAACCACACCATGGATTCCATCCACTCTTCCATCAAGGAATCTAATATTTACACTTCCATAAACAATAATATTTATATGAGAATCATTACCTACATACACTTTCCCACCATCATATTCTTCATCCTTCGAGAACCAACCCTTGTGAGTGGTCATGTGAAAAGAAGAACCTAATTCTATTAACTACACATCTTCTAATGCATGTGTTGCCAAGGCTATGACAAAGGAATATGCATCATTTCTAGAGGATTTTCTAGAGTTAGAATAAGATAAATTGTTTTTCTTCTCATCAATGCACTCTTTATGGATATCACCATTTTTTCCATAATTCCAACTTTTCACTTTGGACTTGTTAAGAGACTTGGATCTCTCTAGAGACTTAGATCTCCCTAGAGAGTTAGATTTATAATTCTTTTCATTTTTCTTGCGTATTTCTTTTTAATTTTTTTTATACAATAAGGGATTCCTTGGCCATCTCAAAATATTTTCTACACATTTCTTTACATAGCAATGATGCAACCACCCCATCCATATGAACTTGGTAGTATTACTTCTAATATAAATAACTAGGTGATCCCATGATTTTGACAAAGAATATAATAGAAACATGTAATGATCATTGTCTTCAATCTTATCATGCTAACTGACCCCAGCTATGCAACAAGAATATTAAATACATTCATGTGATCAACAAATAGATCCTTCCTTGTTGGTTGTTAGACTTTGCTCTGATCAGTTGGAAGATCATCTTGTTTGGTTTGATGAACCGTCAGGAAACTATTCTATTTCTTCTTCTTTTTCTAGGATTACTTCTTCCTAGGGCTCTCCTCCCTTTTGGTTGAAGGCTTGGTTCAAACATTTGGTCCCTAAAATCAACATTTTTTTCTGGATCCTTCTCCAAAATAAGGTGCTTACCATTGATAATTTGTGTAAAAGTGGCTTTCAAATACCTAATAGATGTTTTCTTTGTAAAATGGAAGCTGAGTCAGTGTGTCATATATTCCTTCATTGTCCTTTTGCTATTTCAATCTGGGAAAAAATTATCAGCTTTTGGCATCTTTCTTGGGTTTTTCCTTCGTCTGTTGAAGACTTCTTCCTCCAATGGAAAGCCCCAACTAATAATCATGTTCTCAAGTTTTTATGGGACTTCTCTTTCCCTCATGTTGCTTGGGGTCTTTGGAAAGAACGCAACAATAGAATTTACAGAGATAAAGAAGCTCTGGTGGGTATTGTTTATGATAAAATTATCAAATTCTTGAAAGAGAATGTCAATGTTATCCCCCAGAAGGTTTGTAACTCTAAGAAAGTGACTCAATCATGTTATGACTTTATAGTTGCCAAGGAATGGAATATAAGTCTTGATTTTCCTTGCACTCCTAAAAAATCCAAGAAGGATAGAGAGGAAGTTCGCTAGTCTTTTCTACCTATTGGATGGGTCAAAGCTAACTTTGATGGTGCAGGTAAAGGTAATTTGGGGACGGCGGCTGTGGTGGATTCATAAGGGATTCCTTTGGTAACTTTCTTGGTGCTACGACCACTCCTCTTGGGTCCCAAACCAATCACTTAGCTAAGGCTGTTGGCGCTTTTCACATTATAAATTTAGCCCATAGTCTTAACATTAAAAATATTTGGCTTGAAGGTTATTCCAAAAATATTATCGACTGTCTTCATGGAAAATCCCCCCCTCGTGGACAATTAAATCATGGATTGATGATGCCACCTTGACACTTGCTAAGTTCGGCAAAATTAAAATTTCACATGCCTATAGAGAAGCTAATGTCATGGAAGATTTTTTTGCTAATGAAGGGGTTAGTAGTAATGATCAACGCACTTGGTTAAATTTTAATGATCTAAGTGTTAATGTTCACGCTTTATTGAATTATGATAAATCACATGGACAAGAGGACAGGATGGAGTTATCACATCACAATCATTAGATTGTATGGGACAGAGCTTAGCTTAGTCTACAAGGTGGATTGGCACGCTTTGTGGGTTTTTAGATTTAGTGGGACCAGTTCTAGTAAAGATCTTGTGTCTATATGCCCCACTGTGTTTGCTAAGATGGGTGGAGATAGGAAAATAATTGAGTCAGACAGCTATGAGATGCACACAAGAAATGTTAAAGCTTGGAATAAAGTTAAAAGTGGGGGATTACTTCCATTCCTAGAGAAGCTCCATGGCTCTAGTCAAGAGGCTATAGATCTTTTTGAGAAAAATTGGGATAATGGGAATCTTACCCATTTTGGTAGAAAGTTGAGCTCAACGAAAAACCTGATAGCTGAAGTGACGGGTATGTCGACTGAAGGGAAATTTTTTTTTAGGGATAGGGTTTTTTCTGCTGATTCCATCATCAAATTTCCTAAAAAAGAGAAAGAAAGACATAAATTGGAAAAAATTGTTGATAGCTTCTTTGATGCCAATACCATAAAAGCCTTGTGGAGAAAGGTCCTACGTGTCATCATGGAGTACATAACTATGGATGGTCATTTCACCAGGGTCTACAGTTATCACTTTTCCCTGATCAACCATTTCCACTACAAGGTAAGTGTTTCTTTCCCCTACTATCTTTTCTGCTCTTTGAGGAAAAGTTTGGATGACCACAAGAAAAAACCTAGAAGATTCCCTATTTTGTACACTAGTCTAATTAGATTAATTGTGGAGCATTACCAAAAAATTCCCATCCCTGCTAATCTTGAAGCCTCCCCTGACTCTGAGGAAGATGATACTGAACCAAGCTGCTCGGGGTTTTTACCCAACTTAAGTCCAGCTAGAACTGTCCCTAGCTCGCCTGCTTTCCATTCGGACAAGAAAAACCATAACCCTCTTACTGTTAAAGGTTGTGCTGTGCCAAAGCCAGGAAGCCCTTCCCTTAAAACTAGTTTTGTTGTTAAGAATCCCAAGGCTAAAAACCTAGTTTTGTACTCTAAAGATTCCCCTGACTCTAAGGTGTCTAGTGCTAATAATATTGAGCCCTCTACTGACTCATCGGTGGTTAGAATTGCTAGAACTGGGTCCCTTGTTTCTCCTATCCCTGCTAATACTTGTCTCAACACTGCTAGGGATCCCTCTGTGGATGTTTTGAATTTAGCCAGAAATAATGCTAATACCCATTTCAAACTTTTTAAAAGGACTTTCAATGAAATCAATGAGCTAAAGATAAAAAATAGGGCCCTGCAAAGTAAGCTGGAAGAGTTGGGAGCCAAGGTAGCGGTGATTGAAAAAAATGCTAGGTGAAACGAAGAGACTATGGTCTCAACAATGACACTCAGAACCAAGCTGGCAAGAACAAAAACATCAAAATTGAGATGGAAAAAATGAAAAATACTATCAAAATTATTGGTTAGCAAAACAACCGAATGGCCAAACACAACGCCATTATCATCAATGCCATGACTGAGAAATTGGACAAAGCCCAACATGGGTCTTTGGTTGTTGATCTAGAGGAAACCAATGAAAGAAACCAGGAGGAGGATGTTGGAATCTCTAAGAGAACCAGGGCCAATCTAGAGAGGAAGGTTACCCCCACTTTGTAAATGATTCAAATGTTTAAGAAGGGATTTCATGAGATGCAGAATTTGAAGGTAGAGATAGAGTCTGTCCTAAAGACTCTGGGTTAGTCATGGCTGGTTTTTTGTTGGCCTTTCTGCTATATTTTTTGTTTGACCTTCCTAGTCTTTGGTGGGTGGCTACTGCTTGTTCTGGTTTTTACCTTTTGTGCAACTGGTTTTTTTTGTTGGACTTTTCTGTCCTATATTTTATGTTGTAAACTTTGTGGTTTTGGATTCCTGTAAAACCCGTTTTACCCTTTATCAAAAACAATAGATCCTAAATCTTCCATATTAAAAGAATAAATTTTTATTTTGAAAGAATAACTTGTTTACTATGGATTTAGCTTAATAAACATCTCCAAGATTCTTAGAAAGATCTCTTACACTATTCTCTTCATAGACATTCAGGAGCAATGAATTATCCAAATAGAGTCTTAAATCAAATCCATTTCTTTCCAATCCACCAATTCTCAATCTTCTTGAGTTGTGTTGGATTGTTTTGAACTAGATATTGTAGCTTGTAGATCTCTACCCATGAGCATATCTTTAATATTTAGTTTTCACAACTCAAAATTACTATTGTTAAAATTCTCTACTTCAATTCTAATGGATGTGCTTGCTATATTTTTCCTACAATAAGGTCACTAAATCTTCCTTTGCTAAAATCCCATGGAGTAAAGATTGGAAAACAACCCTTCAAGCCACCAACAAAACCAAGGCTAGTCAAGATTTTATCCCAGCTGAAAGGAAGTCAAGTTCATGAAAAAAACTCCCTATGCCAATATAACATAGGAAAGTGTGGTCAAAATTCTTTAAACCTTTTAAGTATTGCAACAAAAATGGATTGCACATACAATTTTGATCCAATAATTAAAAATAAAACCATAACAATAATTTTATGTGGGAAAAACCTTTTAGGAATAAAACCACACTCAAAACACCTGGTAATAGATATGGATTACAATAGAATAACAAAATTTATGCTATTAATGAGTTGTCAACACTATATTCAAAATATGGATTAATTCCAATAGCCACTATATGCAAATTCTTAAATGAATTTTTTGAACACTTTCATATTTGATTTCAAATTTATATTACCTAATGCATATTTATCAATGCAAGCCTAGACTAAATATCCTTTCCAATGAGTAAAATCAACCCTATATGTCTTTTGGATGCAAAATGCAATATAAATTTTTACTTTTTCAATGTTTTTTATGACAATTATGTATGTACTAATGATGAATGCAAACACCCTAAGATATAATGTTTATGATATTTTTTAGATTTTAGAATATTTTAAATATTTGAAAGAGTCAGGTTCACCCAAATGTTTGATTGGGAAAAGAGATCTAGATCCTAAATCACGCTTATCCCATTTTTTTTATGAGGATTATAAATGATCTCAAATCCACTTAACTACAAACTTGGTAGGAGGAGCCTGAATGGTGGATCGGGGATCTAATCATTTTCTATGTGTGATATGTGTGACTAATTTAATAATTGATAAATTGACTAAATTTGAATATGTAATGATGTTTCTAGGTAAACTATGAAAATGTAGTAGTTTATTATGATTTCTGAGAAATTGAATGCAACAAGATAGAAACATAATTCATAAATGTAGAAGGTAGACATAGAGGAACCTTGGGTATAAATTTGGTGTAGATTTAGTTGGTCTAGTTCATGATGTGCCCCAAACTTCCCTTATTTTTTGCAGGATCTAAAAACATAGGCTTGAGGTCCCTGGTTTGTATCTCCTATTCTCTTGGTGTCATTGTCAAAACTTCTTCTATTGATAAGAAAATCCAATTTATATCTTGAAAACTTATAGGATTGAATGAATGAATGAAGAATTATTCCTTTAACTTACACACATGAAGAGAGGGAAGGGTTGTGTTGTATAGGGGCTTACCTAATTCAAACCCCATTTTGGTATTTCTACCTCCACAATGACTATGATGATATATAAAGAGTGCTTACCCATGGTAGGGCAGCGGATAAATGAAAACAAGTAAAGAATTGACAAATTGCTACAACTCACCACTCATATCTACATTCCTTTATGGATTGAATTCATGTACTCATCACTTTCAAGGAGAATTTAATTTTATTGATTGGAGTCTTGCAAGTGTTAGTGCTCACAAACAAATGATCACAAAACATTAACACACTTACATAAAAAAAATGATTGATGCTTGACATGATTGTATGCTACTATAATTCTGCTCTTGTCTACTCTTGAATACTTTTTAATATGCTCAATCCAAGCTCTATAGATCTTCTTTTTCTTTTCCAAAATTGCTTAATATTTCAAATGTTGAAAATACCTTGTATTTATATGCAATTCTTCTAATTTTTTGAAAATAAAATGGTGATAGCTAAAAATTGAAATTGGAAATTCAAATAATAAAATACCAACACCAACATATTCAAATTGGATCCAAAAAGAGGTGTTCTATGGCATGGGGTGCCCTAGAACAAACCCATTATTTTTAGGGCCCAAAGCATCAGGAGAAATTTTGAATGCTTGTTCACATTTTCCTTTGTTTGATTTTCCAACAATGTCAATAAAATAGACAATCAAATGCATAATTAGGTCCAATCACATAGGGGGAGCTAAGCCTAGTGTGAAATTATCAAGGGTGACAATTTTTGAGGCTACAATAATCACCTTCTTTTAATCCATTTCTTCTCCCATCATTTCTTCCACATGACTACGGCATAATACCATCACTTGATTCATATCTCATCCATCTCATCATAACTAAATTTCTTTTTTTTTTCAAATAATTTTACTTCAAACATCATCTCAAAGAGGGGACAATGCAAACACCTCAAATATACCACCTTTACTTGTATCACCCGATTCATCCATTTATCTCCTAGGACCTTATCTATTAATCAATTATTCATCAAAAATTACCTAACTCATTCATTCATCTCCTAGTGCATCTAATGATTCACTACATCACTTTATCATCACCTCATTGTCTTATCACCTAGGTCCTAATTCCATCCTATCATATCATACAATAATCATTTCACCTAGATCTTGATTTCATTCTATCACATCATCTAGTAATATCATATCACTTAGGTATTGATTTTACTATCATCTAATTTAATCATCATCAACTAAGGCACAAATTATTACCTAAAACCTAATAAGTTATTTAATTAAATTTGGCTAGCATTATTCCTCCATTTAATAATTTATTATCCATTAACTATTGTTCATCAAATATCCATACTTATCCAAATATTTATCCATTTAATTAATAAATAATCCACACATTATCCATTAATAAATTTAAATTTAAATTAATTTCCATCATGTGCATCAATAATTCAATTAATTATTATTAAATCAAATAATTCCACATCATTTAGTTGAATAACTAATTTAATTAGTTCGCTCAAAGTCACTCTTAGACCCACTCATCAATCAAATCCAGTTTGCTTATCCATGCAATCGGTTAACTAAATCTTGTAATATTCAGCTATCCCTAATTCTTTCATGCACATAGTCAACTCCTCAATTAGATCAGTTGACTTATCAATTATATCTATCAACTCTCTAGTCATATTGAGTTGAGCAATTATAATTTGATTTTAATTAAAATTTAAAATAATGTGGAACTCAGGACTATGCATACCACATCTCCTCATCAGTCCCCTAAATCGTGGATTAGATCTCAAGTCTTAGATTCAATCCTATCCATTCATCAAATCTCTTTTAAATCTATAAAGAAATCATCTTCATCAAACCAATGACTAATCAATCTATCTATTATCAATCATGTTCATATTGTATCAAAATCCTATCAATTTCATATCTATAGAATGTGAACATTATGCTAGCAAATTGAGCACCCACATCACAAAGGAGCACAACTTTACATTTTCTCAATTGCAGGTTTGTATGTAAAATTAAGTGTTTAATTTCTTTATTTTGATGCTATTTGGTTTATTCCATTTTTATGTGTGTATTCCCTATATGCATAAAATAAAAATGATCATTTCACCAAATGATTAGTTCCCAACAATAGGCATAATCATCATCTCTTTATCCTTTTAGCGCCTTGGTAAAGGTTTACATTGACTAGTATATATTGGGTCATGGTCATTTGTTTTGTGCACCATATTTGTTGGATTGTCTCCACATACTCACCAAATGCATAAAATTACTTGAAAGCATTGGTGCATCCTATTGTATGCTATTTTCTTGAGTGTTAGTTCATTCACTAGATATATTATCACCTTGGTCTTCTATACCTTGGTGCATAAAATCTATTGTTGCATCAAAATAAGGTTTCTCTTCATATGCCAACATAATAAAGTATTCCAAATAAACATTTCTCCATATCTCATCATCCATCATCTTCATTCCATCTATTCACCTTTCTTGTATCCATATTTTCATCATTCATCATTCAAGAGTTCACTTGTGTATCATTTTCACATGATTAACCTCTCAAGGGAGGATCATCTATTCATTTCAATTTTCATCATCTCTCCACATGACTGGGTCATATTGAATCACCTTATTTTAATTCATTTATTATCTTATAATTTATTCCACATGGTTGGGGAATAATACCATCACTTTTTTCATATCTCGTCCATCTCATCATAACTACCTTTTATTTTCTTTGAACTAATGTTACTTCAAACATCATCTCAAAGAAGGGAAAATGTAGACACCTAAAACATGCCACCTTTAATTGTATCATTTGAGTCATCTACTTATCTCCTATGACCTTATCTATTAATTGATTAATCATAAAAATTCACCCAATTCATTCATTCATCTCCTAGTACATCTGATCATTCACTACATCACTTTATCATCACCTCATTTTCTTATTACCTAGGTCCTAATTCCATCCTATCACATCATCTAATCATCATATTACCTAGATCTTGATTTCATTCTACCACATCATCTAATCATCATATCACGTAGGTCTTGATTTTACTATCATCTAATTTACTCATTCATCCTCTAGTACACACATAATATCCTCATCAACTTGGACACACATTATCACCTAAAACCTAATATTTAATTAAATAATCCCTAAGTTATTTAATTAGATTTGGCTAGCATTATTTAATATCCTCATCAACTAGGACACACATTATCCCATAAAACCTAATATTTAATGAAATAATCCCTAAGTTATTTAATTAAATTTGGCTAGCATTATTCATCCATTTAATAATTGATCTCCTGATGTTTAATAGTTGTTATCCTGACTTTAAATAAGTGCTCCTCCTGTGCGAGTGGGCAGAGAAGATGGTTAGAAGTAAGATAGAAGCATAGTGATAGGGAGATAGAAGATATCATGTAAGAGTCAGTATGATAATAATAAAAAGAAAAATCTATATGACAAGAGACAGAGTTTGTTGTTAGTTTTCATATCAACAAAGCAATGTATACCATTTTGTTTTTAAGAATAAAGTTTGATGAAGTTCTGAGTTCAGCACTTGCATAATTAGTAGATGCTTGCTAAGGGGGCCCACTTAGTAAGATAGCTAGTTAGATAGTTGCTGTTGATCATCAGGATTTCATCTTTGAAGTTTTAGTACCCACTTAGTAAGTATATGTAGCTAGTTAGATAGTTGGTCTTTTTCTGTTGATCATCAGCTAGATTTCATCTTTGAAGTTTTAGTACAAACTCAGTCTTATATTGTTCCTGCAACATCGGGAATCCATCCCTATGCCTGTTCTTACAGCATAAGGCCAGTTCATAGTTTGTGTCTCAGTCATAGCTGTTATGGTTTCTATTTTGGTGAAATCATGGTTGAGTTAAGAGAGCTTTGCATTACCTTCCTGTAGCGTAGATAGAATTATTTCCAAGTATTTATTTTTGTTAAGTTGTGACCGAAACTAGTTCTTAGTGCATATATTGTGCTGCTCCATTCAAAGTATACATTCCTTGGTTTGACAAGTAAATGAATGTCCATAAAGAGATATTAGTCACCTACTGGAATGTCCAATTCCCAGGATAGGTTTTACTGTGATTTTCATATCCTTTTTGTGGGTGCGACCAATGCGTATTAATGATGTTATGTAGGTGGATGACTTATGATGTGATTATGAAAATATGTCATGGGATATTTGATATGTTTTATGAAAAATGTTGTTTGGAAAATGATATAAAAATGCATTTATGGAGTGTTTGTTTTTATATTTTCAAATGCAAGTAAATAATTATAATATGATGGAAAATGAATGTTGTGTTTATGATATGCATTATGAATTTGTAATATTAATTGATATGAAAATGATAGGATGATTAATGAGATGAGATGAATGTAATGTGACAAATGATATGAAATGAGATGATTAATAATAATGTGATGTATGACAAGATGATAAATGATATGTGATGAAATGTAATGTTTTGTAATGATGATTAAGTGAAATGATAAAATGAAATGCAATGATAATGACATGTATGAAAATGATAAGTGATATGAAATGAAATGTATGATAATGAAAATGATGAATGATAAGTGAAATGAAATGATATGTACGATAATGAAAATGATGAATGATAAGTGAAATGAAATTGATATGTGTGATAATGAAAATGATGAATGATAAGTGAAATGAAATTGATATGTGCGATAATGAAAATGATGAATGAAATGATATAATAAACGAAATGAAAAGTGATAATGAAATGATAAGTGATAATGAAATGAATGATAATGAAATGATAAATGAAATGATAAGTGATAATGAAATGATAAATGAAATGATAAGAATTGAAATATGAAAATGATAAAATGATATGACCTAGATGAAATGAAGATGGAAGGTGACAAATATTCATATGTCCTCCACAAATATTCCAAAGAGACATGGCAGCCATTGATATTTTTGGTTAGCCCTTTCAAAAACTCTGATGCAAATACAGTATGCAGATATATATACACCAATCTAAAATGAAATGCAACTAAATGAAATGAACCATTTGTTGAGCCTTTTGTTAGCTTTCTT
>VDFB02317795.1:0-25419 GCA_007258455.2 Sequoia sempervirens | reverse complement strand
GGAGAGAATAAGGTGAAAGATAAAGTATTAATTATTAATTGAAATACTTTGGAGTATGAGACAAAAGGTGTAAATTAATTTAATAAATTAATATTAATCACGATGAACAGAAAAGGCGATAAATTTAATCATGTGGAAGTGATTAAATTTAGATATCTCTAATAACATCACCATAATATAACAAAAATGAGGCACAAATCAACAACACAAGGGCATCACATAACATAGGATTTACATGGAGAAACCCTTTGTGGGAAAAAAATCCACCAAGAAGAGATGCCAAGTATGCAAATATCTTAAAATAAATGAGATTACAATACAATTACTTTCATTCTTCTCTTTTTCTCCAACATGATAGCACCTATGCACCTGTGAAAAAAATTCCTTATACCTCAAAATGTCCTTGTTCCTACAAAGAACATATATGTTTAACTATTGTTCATATTTTCTACATCCAAGAGGTTGAATTTATAGATGTGTGAAGAGGTCTTAAGCCCCAAATAAGGCTCCCAAAGATGAATTTTCATTTCAAACATCCCCAACCCTTGGATTACCTCTTCATAATGTGAAAGGACATCAATTTTAGCTTCAATACTTTCCCTCCAACATGGGCACCCAAACTTGGGAGATATAAACATTACATTAAATGTAATAAATGTTGGAATACCAAGAGACACATGTTTCCTCATTCCAAGTTTCCACTTGGAGAATCCCAACAATCACTCATTGTCCTTTTCCTTATCATTTATTATCCCATTTTAGGCATCCACATGTGTAGAAAACAATATTGAATATTTATGTGCACAACTCACCTTTATCATTGCTAGTGGAACCCATCACCCCTTACGAATATATTACAAACAATAGTGAGAATTAATAGTACAAAAATATTTTTCCAATAACCCTAAGTGCCTAGAGACACTTTCTAAGGATGTTGGAACCATGAAATAAGATATACAAGGTGGATAGCACCTTAATCCTAACAACATGAACACCTCAATCCAAGAATCGGTAAGGAAGAGTAGACCATAAAGTACAACTTTCCTTTAGAAAAAATCTTGAAATTATTATCAAATACTCCCTATCTTAGAATCACCCTTGACTATCCTATAACTTCCCCTTTTACCAATATAATCATCCTTGTTCAAAAAATAATATACTAAATAGTGTATAGGGCCTCAAAAATGTAGTAGTGATTTTGGAGACATGAAACTCAACATCAAATTTTTCAAAAGGATTCATAGCTAGCATAAAAACAAAAAGATATCTAGGACTATGCTTCAATACCAATAAAAATGAACAATAAATATAAGGCTACAATATGTGGATGACTCAGACAATGATACATCTAAAGGCCTAACACAAAACACACCTCGACTTACTCAAATTTTATGATAAAAAATAATGGTTTAAAATTATGGATTCCAATATGTTTAAGAATCACAAGCAAGGTTTTGAAACACCTACAAGAATATCAAAATTATTTAATCTTAAATTGAATGATTAAGAACTACTAGCAAACTATACATTTCATGTATAAAGAAGATATTATCATTTTGAGATTACACCCTACAAACTGTTTTAGAACCTATCTAAGATGCAATAATGGATTTGTCTCTTGGTTGTGGAACCTGCTTCTTGAAACAACTCTTGAGAAAGGGTTGGTTCCCAATAATAATCAAATCTATAGTGATAAAGTACTTACCTAATACTAATCTACTACTAATTAGGATGAAAAGGGAAGGATAGTAAAACAAAAGGAGGTGATCCACCAATAGCCTATAAGTCACTCATCTTTCTCCATCAAGCACAAAACAATATTAGGAATAGATAATCGCTACCACAAATCTAATTCAAGATGTTGTTAGAAGGTCCAAGGAAGGGATATGCAACTGTAAAAGGGAAGGCATGTCTACAATATACCTAAAATAAGTCAAAATAGAACAATATTCACAATAATGCAACTGAAAACTACTAACAAATACAATTTCCAGCAAAAAAGAAAGACAAAAGTCTATACTTGATTGAAAAAGCTAAGAACATACATTTTCCACTTCAAAGAACAACCAAATCTATTAAGAAGAAATCCATATTATTTTTTATATCTTTGCTTTTTTTTCCCTACATATACTAAAGATAGAAGAACATCTCCAAAACCACATGAGAAAAGAAAGGAAAAGAAAGGAAGCATTCATGTTTTGGAGGAACAACATTCAATGCCCTTTGACACCTACCTTTCTTCAAATGCAAATGAAATTATTCGTAGAGGAACAGGGTTGGTTGAACTTGT
Source organism: Sequoia sempervirens (assembly GCA_007258455.2). Classification (NCBI taxonomy): domain Eukaryota; kingdom Viridiplantae; phylum Streptophyta; class Pinopsida; order Cupressales; family Cupressaceae; genus Sequoia; species Sequoia sempervirens. Next base: position 23,129 of record VDFB02317795.1, on the reverse strand, counting down.
CTTTATTGTCAAAATTTTGAAGGAGTATAACCTATTCCTATGCTCTAGATTCTCTCCAAATAGGTTCATGAATGGATTTCTTGTCCTAGTTCAGCCACTGGACATGCTCAACCATACCCAGCAAAATAATCATTATCATAGATTGCATTTTCTGCATCATCGTTCCCCTATTGTTCCATTGTGTAGTGGTTGCAAAGACTTCTTTGTCAGGCCAAAACTTTATAAACATTCCTTGTAAAGATGTGGGTTCTTTAATAATCTCATTGGAAAGTAGTCTAGTCACAAGATTTCCATGCATAAAGGTATTATGATATTCCATCCAATCCTGCCAAAGTGTAACCTCAAAGCATTCACATCAGAAACACCAACAACATGAAACACTATAATCACTGCTCTCACCAACAAACTTCCCACCAACACGTAACACTAGCTTCACATGAATCTAAGGAAAAGAAATCAGCAAGTTTTCTAGGAACCTTTTTCTCCTTACTAGTTATTTTTCATTTTTGGGTGCAATAGCTTCCTTGAAAGCATTAAGAATCGAATTAAGAACTTCAAGATTGCATTCTAGGAACCCTGTGAAGTACTCCTGAACAACTTTATCCACAACCTTTCTGACCTCTAGGTTACCTAACCATGTATTTTTTTTCCTTCAAATTATGGATTGGAAACTTCAACTAAAATGATAGCATTCAAACCTTCCCTCACATGGTCACTACCGAGACTCTCAAAGAAAGAACAAGAAACACAAAAGCTAAAAAGAAATAGGTTGTAAGGCATAAAATGACAACAAAACCATTTATCAATTTAAAGAGGATAGAAACATATAACATGACCAATGATTTAATATTCATTATAACATCAATTTCTTTAGTTTATTAAATTAGGTTATTCATTACCATTATAAATCCAATGGACTATAGTGTCTAAATGCTATATTTTCTATAAACATATCCGAAAGGAAAGATAGATTATAAGCATTCTTATCATTACAATAATATCAACTAACATTGAATCACATGAATCTAGTTCGCAACAAGATTTATAATTGCCTTCTGACAAGAGTGTATATGAATTCTAAAGAAATAAAAAATGATTACTTAAAAGTAACGATATTTCTATTTCTATTTCAATTCCAAATACAATCTTAAAATTGAAAGAGATTATTCACGTCATAAACATGGATGGAGTACACTCTGATACAATGATGATCCAAATTTATAATTGTAACACAAGTCAAGATTACAAATTTCTCAAATATTATAAGATACAATAATACAATACCATGGAAAACTATAGAATCCTTGTGTGAAGTCCATGACACTTCACAATGATTCTAAATTTCAATACCATTGGTTATTAACACCACCCAACCACGTGGGATCTTTAAGTCCACCCCTCTAAATTAGAGATTGCATTCATGGTTATTATAGACAAATATGACACACAAGATTAACTTCAAACATGAATAAGAAACATGGTTTCTCAACACATAATTAGAGATGGTCAATCTAGTTAAACACAAGGAAGAAGAGAAGGAATATGAAGGAGAGGAGTGGCATCATAATTAGAATTATAAATCATAAGGAATTCCTACGAGAATCACTCATCTCAAGGAATTCTTTTCATTGGGAATCAATCAACAACAACACATGGTTTACTTTTGATGAAATATTCATTTTAATTCTTGTTTGAAAATCATCATCAACCACAAAATGGGTTGGTATCAAGGTTATGTTTGATTAGTTTTAAATCTATTTTTTTATTGATTTTATTACACATTACACATCAACCACAAATAGGAAATTCCCAATGTTTATGAGTTTATTTCTTATGTTCATTTTTGTTAGAATATGTAAATTAGATGAAAATTGAGAAACTATTGAAGAAAATAAAAAGTATTAAACTACAAATACAAATAATAAAATATTAAAATAGCACTATAGAGTTAGAATCTAGAAAAACTAATGGAAATTCTCCAAAAGGAATAGTTTCATTAATAGAGCTCAAAAATCATGAAGCTTTATGAATGAAATATAAGTTAGTTGAATAAGTATATGTATACACTATGTGAAAGGGAGGAAGTGGAAAATATAACCACTAGGGGGACTACACTGAATTAATCTAAAATGGGAAAGTGTAGATCTCATGGAAGATGTTGACCAATCACTTCACTCGAATTAATACCCACTTCATTAACCTAATAAAACTTAAATACAAGGTAGGAAAAACATACTTTAAAAAAATAAAAACTTACACAATGCCCACCCTTAAGTGTACCTTAGGTGGGTGACAATATGGGTTGCAATAAATGAATCTCCATAAGATACCCATGTCCATAGAATTCCCCATAAAGAGAATATCCATCTCAAGAAAATATAGAATAGTAACTAAATAGAGAGAAAATAATCTATAGAATATAGAGAGAAAGGAAGGATTAAGAAGCCCCCAAAAAGATGAATCCTCTTACACCCCAAAATAGTTTTGTACATGAAGACAATTTCTTTATGTGAAAGGTTTATGGAAATATTGACAACCTACTTTGAAACTAGGAAGTAGTAGAGATCAATGACATGTCCATGGGAAACATCTCAAACTTAGTGCATGTGAACCTCTATGTGATTGGTTTGCTAATCATGGACTGAGTTATGTAGAATTTGAATTGTACTCAAGCTATCAAAAAACATGAGTAATGACCATCTTACATGGATATCGAGCCCAATGATAGTATGTTGGAGAAAAATAGCCTCAATGGTGGCATTTGTAGCCTCCTATACTCAACCTTAGTAGAAGATAGAGAAATATCATACTAATTATTTCTCAAGGAATAGATAGAGCATAAACAAAAAGAGTTGTAACTTAAAATGGACTTGCAATCTTGTGAATTATCTTCACAATCTAAATCTATGTATCCCTCCAAATTGATATCAATTCCCAATGAACAGTCAATGTCAAAATTGTGACTACTTTAAAATATTTTGGAGAATACTCTTCGCTATCTTCTAGTGTAGATCATAGGAATCCTCCAAAACTAAGAGACGATGACCATAGCATATGAAATATTAGGCCTTTCCTAAGTATAATAAATAAGGATCTCAATAATTCATTGATACAAAGTATCATCATTCAAATTTAAAGAACAGTAAGCTGCATGTTTTGCTCTAGAAAGCAAGGGAGTTGGAGTAGGCTTGAAATTAGCCATGTAAAACATCATGAGAAAATATAGAGAATTCTTTTACTATATAATGGTAATCCCAAAAGCATATTAGTATATTTTAATCATAGGAAAAAAATTGTAATAATACCAATATATTCATCAAAAATATATCATTAATGGCATTATCACTATGGAAATGGATAAATAACTCTTCAAGAGTAATAGGCCATGAACATAGAGGTAAAACATCCTACTATAGAAAATAGACATTCAGATCCAAATATTAATGAGAGAACCCAAGTGTGAGAAGGAAGGAATACATCTTGGTATACCAAGCCTAATTGGAATGTTTCGAGCCATAAATAGATTTCTTAAGTCTACAAAATAAAGAAGAATCTTGAAGAAACCATTTGGCTACTCCATGTATATCTCCTCTTCAAGGTCTCCTTGAAGAAATGCACTTTTTGTGTGCATCTATTTAACATCCCACTAATGTGTTACAATGGTGGAAAGTGTGAGTCTACTAGAATTCATCTTTATAATAAGTGCAAAGGTCTTAGAGTAATAAGTACTCATAATAGAACAAAACCCTTTGCAACTAACCCTACCTTAAATTGATCCACTAACCCATCTATTACCATTTTTTCCTAATATGTCAACTTTAGTTGAATAAATTTATTTCTCTTAGGAAGGGGGAAACGATCCCAAGTATGGCTTTTAATCAAGGAATTATATACCTACTACACAACAAAATCCCATTTAGGAATGCTTGATGCCTCCTAAAAATTCTATGGCTAAGAAGTAGTAACTATGAAAATATGTGGATATGCAGGAGGAGGTCATCAAGGAGAATATGGCATCAATGAACGTTTTGGATAAAATGGTGTTGCTAATGCGTTCCTTTTTGTTGGATCAGCTAGGTTGCTGATGTTTTTTTATCTTGTTTTGTTGATGGGTTCTTGATGTTTTATCTTTTGTCAGCATTTTGTCTTTTTGGGCTGCTGGTTTTATTTGCTTAATTTTTTTGGCAACTTTTCGTCCTTGTTAAGGGTTTTGGGGCACCTTTAAAACCTGATTTTCCTTATCAAAAACTATGAAAATATGTAGATATCTCTAAAATAATTAGTGGTTCATGTCCAAACTTTAGTTGGAAATAACATAATTAAGTAAAAAAGTAACCCATTTTTTTTAAAGTTCAAACAGTAGCATTAAAAAATTATAAGAATATTTATAATTTTCACTAACCATAAGAAAATAATTAAAGTTCATACAAAAGATAATATATTATATATGAAAACGAAAAAATATTATCATTTCACGTAATTTATAATATTGCATACTATTCTAATATTTTTATAATCTAATTAAAAAATATTTATAACCCAATTAAATTTCAGCATTTAAACATACATTTAATATTTGGTTTATTATTGTTTATTTAAATCATCAATAAATTTTTCAAAGTTTACTTCTAAAATTAAACTAATTTCTAAATATAAAAATTCATAATATGTCTAGGAACTAGTTATTATAATACAATTCATTAATTTAAACTAATTATCAAGTTACCAAAATATAAATAAATTAAGTCAAAATAAAATTATGTCTAGCTGAAAATAATTCCATAATTCTTGAATATAAACTTAGAATAAATCAAGAGAAAATATTAGATATAAAATATTTTTTCCTTCACATAATAAATTTTGGATAATAAAGTGTCACACTTAACAAATAGTTTAATTTTATTTCTTATTTAAAATCATTGACACTATGACTTGATAATGGATATCAAGTATTAAGAAAGGAGTAGAGTGATTCTTTGATTAAGATAAACATGGGAAAGGGTCAAACTCATTACATAACAACTTAGAAGGAAAATAGAATGAGTCTCACTAGTAGTAACACTAAAGAAAAAAATATCACTAAAGATAAAAGAAGAAAACCAACAATTGCACTTGATGTAATAGAAGGCCAAAAGAGACCAACTATGGGTTAGCAAGTAGCTTCATGCCTTTAATGGAATGACATTCCCTATTTGATTAATTCTACCTTTTCCTCAAAGGTCGCCTCCTTGGGAACACTCCTCTAATCACCATCCTTTACTGGAGGAATGTCAAGCTAAACAATAGTTTTTCATTTGGTTACCTTCTTTTTTGTAGGTTTCGTTAGTAGTCTTAGGAATAGTTGAATTACCCTACATAATGTCATCTTCCATATTGTGTTTTTTTTTCTTGATCTCAAACTGGAACATCTAGAGGGTAGTTGCAATATTTTTACAAAGTCTTTGCAATACTCTACAATTTTATTCATGTTTCTAAGGATGTTGTCTTGAGCTCCCTAAGAGAATTCACATCTTTCTCCAAGCCTCTCTATTTATCCAAGTTCCTAGTCTCACTCTTAATATCTTCAACCTCCTTTTCCAGTTGCTCCCATTTATCAAATTTCTCCACCTAGCTCTTAACATAGTCCCAAAAAAATTCTTCAATCTCCTCATCTTGTCATTCCAACAATTTAGCTAGAGCAAGGGATTCCAATTTATGGATCTTTCTCTTGTAAATATGCTATTGGTAAAGTTTCCATTTTAGGATATCATTTTGAATATCGACACACTTGCATAGGTTGTTTACCTTCTCTCATGAAAGCTCAAAAGATCTGCAATTAGGGTTATCATCCATACTGCCTCAAGAAGTGGGCCTTTGAGGTTTGTGGCTTAGGGAAGTCTCTAAGGTGGAAGGGTTAAGGATTTTGGATTGTCAATAATCTCAAGGAGAGGAACACTCAACATAGGTATCTTCCTCCATGGAGGGAGGAGGACTATTGGAGAGAGGAGGGATATAGGAGCGAGAAGGGATATAGGAGGGAGGAGGGTTGTAATTGACATGGGGGGATCTACAACTAGAATTGTTGTTGGGAGAGCTAGGTTGAGAAGCTTCTTCCTCAGATGAGGAGATGCAAATATCAATCTGGATATTTTTAAAGGATAATTTTTTAGCCCAACACAAGATGGTGAAGGGTCCATAGGGAGAGAATTGGTAGGCTCTAGTAGGGGGAGTCTAACGTCTCAGAGGTAGGGTTGGATATGCCATAAAAGAATATTTTAGGGGTTGATCCCTCATTAATACAAACTAAAGAGGGATTATAAACCACGAATTGAGGAGTAGGGACTAGAGTGAGGACCACATTATAATGGTAGAGTTAGTAAATGAGCTTCTAGTGTAGGGGAAGGGCTTTTCCAATTATGAGGACCTTTTGAATAGACTCAACAAGAGACCAATGCAACCAAAAATAAAATTCCATTCTTATATTATATCTAAAATTATTTAACATAGGAAATAGGTAAGAATGGAACCTCTTGTACTAGCCTTCAAGAGTAATGTACCTCATTAGGACCTCTACAACACTCTTCCAAAAATGTGATAGATCATCCCAATTGAAACCATTCTATAGTATGTTAACAATTTCACCTCTTTTTTGGAATATGTTCATGACCTCTTGGAAAATTTCTTTCACCTTCTTTGAAATGTGCACCACCTTTAAAGGTAACCTAGTTATTGAAGCGATCATTTCCATGGAGACCCAAAAAGAAATTCCTCTACTATATACAACTCCTTTCCTTGAGTTGGAAAATTCTACAGAAATAAGAGTTTCATACCCATTAGCCATTTATATGTACTAGGAGAGGTACCATCTCTCAAGAATAGCCTGGACCTCTTTATCACTCTTTATACTTTCACAATCTATTGGTTGAAAAAATGTAAAAGTTCCCCTCCCATGGTGGTTAGGTAGTAAATATTGATAGAATGAAGGAAGATAGGGGATGAATGTAAACTTAACCAACATTCATTCTTCTTGTTGATAACAAAAACCTCAAGATTATTCTTCTTAAATCAAATTATCTCGAAAGGATATATATTCTCCTTCCTTAATTTTCCATTATGAGGCATTCTATGAGGAATAAATACCTTCATGTTGATGATATGTCAAATTACCTCATCTAGAGAAGGGAGGATTATTATTTTATGCCTCATTTTTATTTGATTTGTAATATGATACAATAGTAAGGAAATATCATTCCAAATAATTAGAGTATCAACATGGTGGCCTAAGTGAGCAAGGAGATTAGCCAACCCATTCCTTTCTCTAAACACGTGTTTGATTTCACATTCCTAAAATTTGACGAGTAATGTGATGTTTTATTCACTAGTAAGAAATTAATTTAATAATTATATGTTATGAATTTTATTTCACACATTAGAAATGACATTGTTCAAAGTTTATTTTTCTATGTGGGAAAGGGGGAAGGCCAAATGTTTGTGTGTTATCACGGCTTCCATTAGTGGTGTTTGTGATGGTAGTTGATAAGATGACCATGGTAAAAAGAGGAGTAGCATTATGGGAGTGATGAGGAAAAATTAATAGTTGTGAGTCTTTGGGAAGCGGTGCTGTCATAATAGTGGTTTACAATTCCTAAGAGGAAGGAATTTTAGCTGAAATCGCATATTTTTAGAAAATATAATGATTTAAGCCTTAAAAAGTTCCATTTTAAGGATTCCAATTGAAGAGGGTTTGATCAAATCACCTTAGATCAAACCCCCTTGGATAGAACCTCGCTAGTTTTAAACCATACCTATAAATGCGTCTCCTTTACACCTATCAAAATGCTGATAAAAAATCACTTTTGATTTAGATTTTGGGGGATCAAATGAATTCATTTAAAATTTATTTCAAATGATTATGGTATTCCTCAGAACAAGCTATCCAATGAATATAATTTTAATATGTTTTGGTTTTGTTATGTATTTTTTTTAAGTTTTATTAAACATAGGTTTTTCATCGAAAATTAATTTCTTTGTTCTTCACATATGTAAAAATAGAAGATTATCAAAAAAAAAATTGAAAAATATGAGTGCACAGATATTAAAGTCCTTGATCCAACAAAAAATTAAATTAAATTTTGACATATACAAAAAAAATTCACAGCGTTATCTGTCACACTATGTCTCAATTGTAATTAGTTTGACTTTGAAACTTGATTAAGGAAAAAATATTCAATAAAAAATATCTAACCAAGTGGAAGCACTAGATATCAGAGTTACAAATCTAAATTTGAAAGAATTAGAATTTTATCCTTTAGGGAAAAATAGTTATGCATTATATGGTGTCGTCACTTTTTAAAAATGTTGTTTTTTGAAAAAATCTATTTTCGTGGGAGATGGAAAAGAAGTGCAATTTGATTCCAAAAATTTTGAAAAAAATATTTTTAGAATCTACAGACAAAATTTGATGAGACTCTAGTTTGCACCATCTTCAAATTCCTCACAGTTTAGCTGCTATAGGTGCCCGAATGTGAAGATTTAGTTAAAAATAATAATTTCAGTGTCCAGTTTGGCCAAAATTGTAAACCACTATTATGGGATCACCCGAAGATATGGTTGAATATTTCATGGCACTTATTGAATGGGAAGTAAAGAACCTTGATCATTGGTTGTGAATAGTTTATATCTAGGAGTTGGTGAAGAACCTCAATGGTGCTTTGTGCATGGAAATCAAATAAGTTGTCTGATTTTTTTTCCCAACCTATGCCATATGAAGGGGAGGATGAATGTATTCACCACCACCCAAACTCTAAGTTGTGCTTCTATGTTTCCTTCGGTGGCTAGTTCATTTCTAGTTCATGATGACATTGATAGATTGGATCATCATTCATCATATTGATTTAACTATATTTTTTACCACCTACATGTAATAAAGTGGAGGTAGGCCTATCTTCAATGGTCTATGGATGAGATTTATAAGAACCTTAAGGTGGAACTCTTAGTGGAAGCTATTGGGACATTTTTGGACTAATGTGATATTTTAATAATTTCATCTCCCAATAATGTTTGTTGTAATTATCATATTAAGGATAAGGATGGGATGTTTGGGCCTATGTAATTTCCCCTATCCCATGGTAGGTTGTGTGACTAGTTGTTTTAGCATATATGGTAGGATTTAGTTTTTAGTAGTTTGGTTTGGGGGCTTCATATATGACCCTATTAAACATATGATATTGGTTTTGGTTATTTCTAGTGGCTCTTGGGCCTTCCAAATATATATATATATTTTTTATAAAACTAAATTACCTAAGTACTATTCACAAGCTTTTTTTTTGTATTAATAATATTAAATCAAAAAAAAATTACATATTTCTGACATAGCAACATTCAGTACATAGTAGCCAATTTATAACTACCTTCCATAGTTTATGTCAGAGTATTTTATATCTATTGTCACTAGATATATATAAAATTAGTGAGGAATTGCAGGTATCACTACTATACAAAATATAAAACCTGTATATGATCAGAAGGTTGTTGGTCTATTCAAAACATGACACATAGCCATCTTAATCTATAAACAGTATAAAATAAACTGGCTAAAGATTAACCTTTGTTTCCTTCAGAGTCTTATATATTGGGTCTGACATCCCCTATAATTGAGATGGTATCCTCATTCCCTTGGAGTCCTATAGGATGTGGTTCCTTGCGTATTTCTGCATTCAAATCCATATTTTAAAACTCTCTCTAGAATTCATTCAATGCCCTTAGGAATGCTTTAGCTTCCTCATGGTTACACTGATGTGCATTCCCACACCTCACCTCCTCTCTGTTGATTATCACTAAGACCTCCATGATCAACTTCCAAAACTTGGTCATTGAAATCTCCAAATGGAAAATAACCTACAAAATGATGTTAAGAAATGTTTCTTTTGGAAGAATCAGTAAGCAACCTCCTACTACCCTTAAATTTAACCTCATTCCTTACTTTCTAGATGTGCCATACGATTTCAGTAGATAAACAGTACCAAAAAAATTATAATCATTGTTCAACTTCATATCATTGATTATCACTTTATTCCATATAAAACTATCATCTTTATCCAAGATACAAAGTTCATTAAAAATTATTTTCCAAATTTATTTTGCATAAAAGCAATCAAAAAAATGCTTGATAGTTTTAGGAGTTCTACAAATGCTACACATATCCACATCATTATAATTATTTTGAAAGGAACTTTATGCAAAGTGATTAGACATCTAAAGCAAGCCTTCTTAGGCTCCTTGACATTATGTCATATAGTATTGAAAATGTTTTTCCATTAATTATCAGAAATGGATGCATTCCAACACTTATTAAGTTGATCAGTGATAGAAATATCAATAGTTAGTGTTTTATAAATTGTTTTAGCTTTTATTTCAAGGAGGTCAAAGCCATATTTCCAAATGAATCCCTTGGATAACTCAAGTTCCTTATCAATTCATATGTGGAAGCTGACCCCTTTACAAGCCTCTTGAAGGGTGCTATAAGTTCTCAAACTTGAATCTGGAAAATTGAACTCAAGATCCAATCTATTCCAACTTTTGATTTTCCCATTAGATAAAATATATTTGAAGGTAAGGATGCCCTTTTGGGACTTCTTGGTAGAGCACCCCTGTAGCAAAGGAAGGGGATTAGATTTATGCTCTAGGTTCCACCATATGGAGTTGTAGGCTTGACAACTATTATTTTTGTATAAGGATATTTTATCATTACTTATCATCACATTATGCTTAACTAACCCCCAATATTTCCACAAAATTTTGAAGACCAAGGAGTTGGCTAGAACCATAGGGTGTTTGCTAATGAGAATATCACTAATAGGAAGCATTTTCCAAGCCTTAGCTTGTTTGGGGGTGGAGAGTTGTATGTTGTTCCTTATAAAAACCTTCCAAGGTCATTGCCAACCAAAGCCTTTATAATCCATTTGGCTACAAGGGAAATACCATGTATCCTTAGATTCTTCAAACCAATACCACCTTGCATTTTATCAATGCAATACCATTCCAATTTACCTGAATGCTTTTTATGTTTTCCTTTCCCATCCGACTAGAGGAAATTCCTAATTCTCTTCTAAATTTCGTTGACTAGATAGTTGTTGAAGAACCATATCAAAGAAAATCATATGATGTAAGAAGAGATTACTTTTTGACATACTTGAATTCTACCAGCCAGTGATAGGTACTACGTATTCCAACCTTCAATCTTCTTTTCATTTTTTCTCTAATTTGTAACCAAATTTCCTTCAGATTAGGACTAACAGCAAATAGGATCCCAAGATATCTAACTTGCTTATTAGGGACACCCCATTCAAACTCATAGATCTTGATCCACTCGGGTGGGGATTCCTACCATCTAAGGAGAATTTATTTGGAAATTGAGATTTTTGCACCTGATTCATAGTAGAAAAGTGTTAACTTTTCCATCAATGAGTGCATTTTGTCTTCTTCAAGCTCTAGGAAGATGGTTGTTTCATCAACAAACTGAATGTTTAAAACACCACTTTGGTCTGGGAGTCTTATACCTTTGACCTTAGGTGTCATAGTGTGCTCCCTTAATAAATAGTGAAGAACATCTAAGGAAATTACAAATAGGTTTGGTGCCAATGGACATTCTTTCCAAACAGATATTTTAAGGTTAAACTCCTCTGAGAGTGCCCCATTCACATCCACCTATGCTACAATATATTTTAAGAGGGTGTTAACCATTTTACAAAATTCATTGGGGAAGCCAAAGGCTTCTAGGGTGGTCCTTAGGAAGACCTATTCAACCCCATCATATGCTTTTTAAAAATCTAGTAGGAGCATGGCAGCACTCTAATTGGAGTACCCTACCCATTCCATAGAATCCCAACTTGTAATTAAATTTTCTAATATGTATCTCCCCTTAATGAATCCAGTTTGAGTGTTGTTAATGAAGTTTGGGAGAATATTAACAAGTCTTAAGGTAATCACCTTGGCAAGAATCTTGTAGGAGACATTCAGTAGGGTAATTTTTCTCCAATTCCTAATTAGAGTCTTATCTCCACCTTTAGGAAGAAGCTCAATAATGTCTTTCTTTATATTTTTCCCCAAGGACCCTTTATCCAATGCTTCCAGATAAACTTGCAATAGATATTTGTTGACCTAATCTGAGAAGTTTTTATATAATTCTATAGGTATTCCATCACTTCCAAGGTACTTATCATTACTCATTGATAGGATGGTGTTCTCAATTTCCCCTTCAATTATGACTGTAGCTAATCTTGAAGTGTCCACCCTAGATATTTTTTGGGGAATAATACCTTTAATGAAATTCCTTTCATTGTGGCTACTTTCATCACTACTCTCAAAAGAGAAGAGTTTTTGAAATTAATCTTGGAGTTGATGCAAAATGTCTTCTTGTGAGGTGAAGGTATTTCCTTCCTCGCATATTTGTTCAATTTTCTCTTTAAAGCTCTTTTCCTTCAAGTACTTAAAGAAGAATTTAGACCCCTTATCACCACAGCTTAGCCAATTGAGCTTAGCCCTTAATTTAATCCCTTAGATTTTGTGAGTCTAAATCTTCCTTAACTTATTTTTGGTAAGGATAAGTTCCTCGCACAAAGCCTCATCATTTGGGACTGATTGGATCTTAGATTCTGCTAAGAGCAGCTTGTCATGCAACTCTAATTCTTTTTTCCTACTATCCAATGCCTTTTTCTTCCCTACAGTTTTGAAGAACTTTTTCCAGCTAAGGACATTATGCTCACACCTTTCAATGACACTTAAGTCATTTAGCATCCACTTGTTAATTTCCCTAGGAGCAAAGATGCCATCCAAGAAATTATTGTCTTTTAAGAGGTGAGTATTGAGCATAAAGTTGGAAGACTTAAAAAAATCCTTTGGCCTACCCTAGATGGTGTTTAGAGTGGCTTTTTATGGGGTGGTGATCTGACAAGGTAAAGGGGTAGACACAAACTTTGACCCCATCACTATTAGGAGTAAAGTTGAAGAAAGCTTTATTGGCATATATCCTATCCAATCTGCAATAAGTCCTCTTACCACCTTTTTGGAAGTTGCACCATGTAAACCAAACACCTTTGTAGTCCTTCTTGCCACTTTACATTAGTTCAATCAAGTTTAACTTGGCTTTCATCCTTTGCCAATAGAAATTTTCACTCCCCTTCCAACCCATGTCAAGACCACCCCACTTGTCTTCTAGATGTTCCACCATGTTGAAGTCCCCCCTACTATCCAAAGAACATTAGGTAGGCTCATTAACCATTTCCAAGAGATTATTATGTCTTTGTGATCATTCAAAACATAAACAAAATATAAAAAGACAACTTATTTTAATTATCTAAAAATGAATTCAAATATTTATCTACAATATATCAAAGAAATATCAAATTTATAAATTAGGATAATAAGAAAAGGTAAAATTTATATAATTTCACTTCTTTCTTTTAAAAACCTTTTTTTTGGTTTCCTTACATTATTCAACAAACCCATATGGATTGTTAATGAATTCTTCTAACTTCTATTTTAATTTTCTATAATTTCTCTACGAAAACTTCAACTAAGATTTTTATTGTTATTTTTATTTTTATTTTTATATAACTTTTATTTAGTTATATTATTATATATTATTAAATATTATTTTATTTATTTATGTTACCAATGTTTTCAATAGTCTAAAGATAATCAAATTAGAATCTTAATAAAGAATAATTATTTTTGTTTTACTATCACACTATACATGTAAAATCATCGAAAATAACTTGTGTAAGCAAAGATTATCAATATTGGATGAATGTTGGGTGAAAATACTAGTTAAAAACATTAATTCATTTATAAAATTAATGCAAGGTTCATTGAAATTCTCGTATCTAAAGAATTATGCAAAAATAATAATTAAATTTTATAGTCATTTTTATTTTGATTGAAGAGGGTTATTTAAAAATTAATTATTTTCCATATATATTTATTTTGTCTTATAAATTTTCAAAAAATAAATAGCTTTAAAATTAATTTATAAACATATTCTTCTTATAAATATTTTTTATATTTATTTATTTAAAATTATTTCTATTTATTTTCTTAATTACCATTGATTTAAAATAATTCTATATATAGTCTACAAACAGTCATAATTTTCCAAATCTCTTAATAAAATTTCAAATTTCAAATGATCTAGAAAGATGGATTTAAGATCAATAAAATATAAAAAATATTTTAAATAAATTTTCAGACATGAATGAACAATTTTATGTGGAATAGTGGTTTAAATTGATTAAAATGTAATGAGGAAAGATTACATAAATGAGTGTTTAAATACGTTATGTTTTATATAAAAATTAATGAGCTAGTTTTATATTATTTCAATAAGAATTTTGTAACCCTTTTATTTCCAAGATAAGGGTTCCATAATTCATACAAGGTCTTTATCAATATAGGTTTCTAAGTTTTAATGTTTCACTAATTTATAAACAAACTTAACATCCATGAACAAAATAAGTTTATTCATCTCCTAACCTTAGAGATTTCCCATAAGTCCATCCCCAAGATAGGAGGTTATAATGGAAACCAAGTTTCTCAACATAACAAAAACTAATTCATGAATAAAGTACAACAATACCCAAAGGCTAAAAACACCACATATGAATCATTCAAATATTTATAGAAAGGGGGGAGTCAAGGGGACACTTTAACCCATTGGTGAAAATGAAAAAAAGTAATGTCTCATCTCCATCAATAGACCACTTTTAAATATCACATACCAACCTATTTTAATATCAAAACAACATCATCCACAATACCAACCAATATCCTATCATAACCATAACCCCAATAGATCCTACACACACTACCAACCTAATATCACATAAAATACATAAGAACTCAATACAATAATTTATTCACAAGGAATTTGCATGATTTCTCCAAAGTAGATTCCACACATATTAACTACAACATAGGTGGCTCTTAGCCAAAGAAATTGAATATCCTTACTTAACATAGAAACCCTTTCCAAAAAACATATACAAACCAAAAACCTAAAACACAATAAGGAAAAATACATAAAAATGGCCAACACATAAACATTTATGACAAAAATGATATTTAATTTATCTAATATACAAGATGGTATAGATACTACTTCTAATAGCTTCAAAAGGATCTAATGATAGCTCCTTGTTGAAGAATCCTTCAAGGTATCCTCTCTAGGGCTCCCTCCCCCAAGCTCCAAAACTCTCCCAAAGAGACCCTCTTCTCACAAAAAAATAAGAAAATAAAATAAAATAACAACCCACCCCAAAAACACTTCAAGAGGGGTATAAATAAAAGTTACCATAATAGATGCATGAACCTAGGGAAAATATTTCAATTGAAAAAAAATCAAGCATGCTTCATATTTAAGTTGAACCTCATAAAATTTCTTGAAAGGGTATTGGGAGGATAAAATCTTTCCTAAATCCGAATAAATATGTTCCAGCATGAACCCATCCCATAGGTATTCACAAAACCGAATTTGTATCAGTTAATTAATAAAAGAATATATTAAATGACCTCAAAATGGCATTCAACAAGATTGTGCAATCACAGCCAATTCACCATGATGGAAATCAAACACTGTTCACCAACAACATAAGCTACATAATTCAACTACCATTCCAAATAAAGTTATGAGCAACTTAAATGGATGCATTTCTCATTGTTTTCATTGTTTTTATTGGACAAATCAAAATCCATCGACTCTACACATCACTTGCAGCAAATAATCCACACAACCGAGTTGTATGATGGAAGAACGAAAATGAAACATTTCAAATTTTGTAGTCACAATACAAAGGAAATATGGGATAAGCAATCAAATCATTTTTTACCCTTTACAGCCTTTACATAAAGAAAACTCAACAAAACTGGCCACCTTTCTTTCCACTAATTTTTCCTTCCATATAGTCATTTTTCCCCTCCTCCAACCATCTACCAACGATCTTCTACAAAGGCTCGATCTCTCTCCTGACATCGACTTTCATCTTTATTTCCTCCCATAAGATCATCTTTGCAACTTAATCGATCGTCCTTTGTGCTTCTTTCTTGATCTACCTCCTCTATTCAGCCTCACCTATTTTTGGCCTTCACTCTTTCTTCCTACTGCCTTCCATGATGCCCTTTCTTCCTCCTAGTAAATAGAATTATCAATGGAAATTTTTAACTGTTTTCAAACTAAATTTTTTAACTTCCATTACCTATGCCAATAACAAAAGGTTCCTATGCCCAAAATGCTTGACCCTAAAACAGTTAATTCACACCCAAATTTCAAACAAATCAAAACACCAAATAAAACTAAAGGCAAATCAAAATTTTATTGAGTAAAGAATGATTCTCTTACATTAGACTCCTCAGGGACAAAAATATGCATGTGCTCCTGTACATGAGATCTCCAGCCAGAAATCACCTTCGTTCTCTTCTTTCACGTCTTCCAACATCGTTTTGGAAAAATGGTAATGGGTTCAACCTATTTTCATTTGTTTTTCTTTTTCTATTTGTATCTTTTCCTTCTTACATCCTTTTCATCTACAAGCCTCCAAAACTCCATCTCTCATTCATATATATCATTGTCCACATCCTTGCCATCTTCCACTTTTAAACTCTTCCCTTCAACAATTTTTTTCAAAGATTTAGAAGGATTATTACTAAAACACCAAAAAAAACTTGCTTATTGTTTACCTCACTGTATACACCTAAAAATGGTCTAATTAATTAAATGCATTTATTTGATTAATTAATCTGTTATTCCTCTACTGTTAAATAAATAAAAAATATTTATTTATATAGTTCATATTTTATTTCTTCTAATTTCTTCTATTATTCTAATTTTAATTAAATAAGCAAAATTAAATACTTTGTTTTATTTAATTATTATTATCATCAATTTCTCCTATTTTTAAAGATCACATTGTTCTACTTTAATTAAATAAACAAGTCCACATACTTTGTTTAATTTAATTAATCATTCTTCTTCCATATTTAATTTAATAAATAAAGCTTCTATAGTTTGTTTATTTAAATTAATATTCTATTTTCCTACAAATTTGGAATAAATTAAATAAAATATTCCTAAAATCCTCCACCTCATCAAATCTTAACAATAAAATTGAACTATTCAGTTTTATTAAATATTTCAACAACCAACTCCCGTGCATTCATGGGAATGGTTGTGAAACGTTGTCATAGGAAAGCCTTTTTCTTCTCTCCTTCTCCTATCCTCTGGCTTGATGTTTTTGTGGGGAGGAAAAATCTCCATGGAAATCTCAAGAATCTCCATCTCTCACCACACAATTCCTTAGAGAAAATCCCAGCCTTTTATCCTGTGCCCCTTCACAAATGTGTGTCGTGAAATCTATAAATACAGGTTTCTGGCTATAGGAAAGGGATCCTAATTTGTGCAATCTTACTCTGCAGGTTTTTTAGGCATTCAAGCAATCAAGCATTCAAGAAATCAGCAATTGGGATCATTTATCAAGCAAATAGAAGCATTCAGCATTCATAGTTTTACAGTCATGGCTGCAATTATAGTAGAATCATCTTAGTTGTATATAGAAATAGAATTAGCTCAATTCCCATGCTTTAAGTGTCATTTCAACAATCTATTAGCTTACTTAAATCTAAGAGCAAAGTAGATTAGAGAAATCTTTAAAGTTAGAGAGCAATAGGACAGATTTATGAAGGTTCCTGCATTTAAATTAAGTTTAAATCTCTTGAATCTTGATACAATGTCTTATTTAGAAGTGTAGATGCATTTTAGATTATTTTCCTCATTTTTACACTTTCATTTTGGCGCCCACCGTGGGGCCTTAACCCCATAATTTTACAAAAAAAAAAAAAATCTGAAAAGTGTCGTACAGGTTCGGCGTGTTTCTTTTAGCGTAATCTAGGTTTTTTACAGCACGACGGGTGGATTCTACAGCACATCAGAGAAAAAATTACAGCGCGCCTGACAACTATTCTAGTGCCTCATCTGAAAGATTTAGCGCGTCAACATCAGTTTTAGCACATCAGCAGGAGACTATCACAATAGTTTTCCCATACCACAATTCTGATTTAGCGGGTCAGCCTGATTCTCCAATGCTTCCGATAGATTCTATAGCGCGCCACAGAAATTATACAGCGCGACAGGTAAATTTCATAGTGCATCGACTTTCTATTTTAGCGTGCTGAAATTTTTATTTTGCACTGTGTAATTGATTTTCTAGATCCAACGCATCCACAGCCAGAAAGTCATCTTTTGATCTTTTTGATTAAAACTTATCAATCGTAGGATAGAAATGGTTAAAATTTATCAATCCCAGGATAGAAACAGATAAAAATTTATCAATCCTAAGATAGACACTTCACATTTGCTGCTATTGGATTAAAAATGGACACCATGTTTTCTATGGAGCAATATCTTCATATAGTTTAGCAAATTGTCTTTTGGGTTTTAAAATTAAACAAATTTGTTGCTTTGTCTTTGGTGATAGGTTTATGCTCTCCCCTTAACTGGGTGCATCAGAATACCAGACTCACCTTTTACTTTACGTATTTTCAAGCTTTGATAAAACCTTTAGACAGGCCTACCGTAGTGGGAAAAAGTACTCACCCTACGGGAACGACCTGAGTGGGGACAGCCAAAAGTCATGGCATTCCAACCCACTTTAAAATTTATGTGAATTTGGGGAAACCCTCTTTCAACGAAAGTGTGCAGGATAACCATCCCCAAAATCTTTGTTCTAAAGATTGGGAGGTCTTGAGAGAGAGTTTATCCATTTGTCGCTCTGAACGGAAACCCTATCTAAGAACCTATAAATAGAAGCACGCTTGTCAGTTCCCGAACATTGTAATACTCGGCGGTGCAGGGGCGGGGAAGAATCTACCCTCAAGTACTCACCATATAATTGCCAAGGACTGTTTTCTCAGGGGATCCAGTATCCACTTCCGTCACTCTGAGTACGCACCTAGAAAAGACAAAAACACGGGTGCCCTCTAGGGGGTGACATGGTTGTGTGAGTCGACGCAATTCCAAGTTGTGGGCCATTCGAGTATATAACGATGACCTTTTGTCTCTAGGAGTGAGTCTGTTTGAATTGTCTTATCTTGTTATCAAACCAGTGAAAATCAAGAAGAACCATGTTTGGTTCTCGAACATACACTATCTGTTTAGATTCTAGGATTTTAAATCAACTATTCTATTCTTGCTTGATGTGTTTTCCTTCATTAAATTCAGATAAGATCATCACAAAAAGAGAAAAAAAAAAACAAAAATCTTCAAATCAAACACTTGTGAAATTCTTATGATTCAAGATTGGGTATCCACCAAATTTGTCAAGAAGTCTCTTGTCAAATGAATCAGAAAGCCAAAGAAAACGCTTACATACAAACAACTCTTGAGAAAGCAATGATTTTTATATCAAAGCAGAAAGGTTCTACTCCAACATAGGACCTTTATTCATAGATATCACGATTTCTCTAGAGGTTATACAAATGACTATGTTGTAGCTCCCTTAGATTCACAAGCATTTTATCAAAGAAGGGCTCTTAGGCAACACCACAATCACAGTCAACGAATTCATCCAGAATACATCCCACAACCGGCCATACAATACGCTACAAGACCAAGTGAATTTCATAGAGTAAGATAGTTTTCTGTAGCACCCTAGAGAGATTCTGTAGCGCATCAAAGTTTTGTTCTAGCATGTTGTAGCTCTATTTTAGTGTGTTGTAGCTCTATTTTAGCGCATTGTAGCTCTGTTTTAGCGCCTCAAAGCTCTGTTTTAGTGCTCCAAAAAGTCAAAAAAATAGAGAGTTAGTAAGACAGTCTGTCAAATTGCCAACATCAAAAGAAAGGTTTTTATCAGTCCAAAACATTTTTCCATAGTCTGAAACACTTGAAAAAAAAAAATACAAAAAGAAAACTTTACTATTACGCCTAGGTCTTGAAACATCTTGCAAAGTGTCCTTATCAATCATCACTAATCTAAGATTTTTGTGTCAAAATTTCCCTATCAAGGATTTTATCATCCTTTCATCATGAAACTAGACACAACTAAATCAGATTTTTAACGTAGTTCTATCAAAAACTTCATTAAAAATGACACTTATCAAATCAAAAATCCAAGATCAAAGTCTAGAGTAAAACTTTAAAGTTTGTATGCCTATTTTCACATGATCAGCATATCAAAGACAACACCAAGAAGAAAACAAAAGAATAGTAGCCATGGCTGAAGAAAATCCTTGGGGATGATACAACAACACTGATCCTCTCACTAATTCACAAGAGAAAGAAATAATTGCAGAAGAAATCGAGAAAGTTCAACAAGACCCTCATTTCCATAAGTTTATGGAAAAGATGTTAGAGAAAGATATGGAAAAGTATCTTTTGTTATTAGCTGACAAAGGTGCTAAGCTTCCTAAAGACTTTGACGTCAACCAACTCAAGGAAGCGACCACACCTAAGGCAACTAGTATAGAAAAACCAAATCAAGTAGATGCTTTGACAAGACAAATCCAACAATTACAACTACAGTTCCAAAACATCCAACAAGGGCCAACAAAAAGATATTCCTTATAGGATATTTGCCCTTACCCATTTGACCAAAGCATTAACATGCTTCCATTTCCACGGTATTGTGAATTCCCGACATATAACAAATACAATGGAAGAACTGATCTGATTGATCATGTACAGGAATTTAGAACCATGAGCATAGAGTTCGCATATGAAGACTCTTATTTACTACGATTGTTTCCAAGAAGCTTAGGAAATACTTGCATGGAGTGGTTCTCTAAAATGGAACCTGGGATCCAATCTTTTGAAGAACTGATCAATAGGTTCATAACACACTTCTCATTCAACATCCAACATGGGGTGACCCTAAAAGAACTCTACAACACCAAACAAGCAAAGGGTGAAAATTTTCTTTCTTTTCTCCAACGATGGAGAAGGCTATTTGCTAAACACCCTAGATCTATTCCTGAAGAGGAGAAGATAGAGATGTTCATTGATAACCTAGTGGATGAAATGAATTATAGATTGGACTTGCAATGTCCATCTACATTTGAACAAGTTATCGAAAAGGGGCTCAAAATCGAAGAGGCTCTAATCAAAAGAGGAACAATCAAACACTTCATTGAAGGTTCAAACAATAGCAATTCGTCTAACAACAATAATGAAAATCCAAGATTTTGGAAAAAGAATAAGAATACTGATACCATAATTGATACATACACATCCAAACCAGCATTCACCTTGACGTTAACCACTACAAACAAACAAAACAATGATTCTAATGTCAAACAAAGTAGTGATCAAGGAAATAATCAAAACAATGGAGAAGCAAAAACCCAATCATTCCAACGACCATCCAATAAATGAAAATTCATGCCATTAGGGCAATCATTGGAATCAGTCCTCAAAGAACTTTTAGATGAAAAACTTATTCAAGTACAAGAGGCTAGGAATTGGGACCCTCAAGTCAAACCATCATGGTGGAATGACTCACATTACTGTAAATACCATCAAAATAAAGGCCACATGACTGAAAATTGATGGCAGTTAAAACATGTAGTGCAAGACCTTATAGATTAAAAGAAAGTATTTGTAGAGGGGCACCAAACAAAAAAAGATCATACAGCATTCAAAAATTCTCTACCGTATTATCAAAAGGGAGAATCCTCTTCCGCAAACAGTAAAGGTAAGAATGTCGGTTATGTTTATGATACAACGATCCTTTTCTTTCTGCTGTTGAGGAGGATGAGGAGTTATGCAATCAAATCAATCAAAACAATGACATTACACCTACTAATTTGGTACAACATATGGACAAATCTGAAAACCAAATTAATGTAATCATACTCAAAGGGAAACAAGAGTACCAACCAGTTAATACCACAACAAGGGCACAATCCAAAGTTATATTGAAAGGAGCATCATCATCATCCCAATCTGTGGATCCTCCCTCCAATCAATATAATCTCATCGATCAACTATAGAAAATACCGGCGCAAATATCTATCTTAGAACCTCTAAAGATCTCCCCATCACATAAAGAGGTTCTTGAGCAAGCTCTTGTATCAACCACAGTACCTACCAATTTGGATGTATGTCAATTTCAAGTTATGGTGGGACATCTATCTACACCTCATTGCCTTTCATTTTCCGAACATGACGATGTCTCACTCACCCATCCACATAATTCTGCCCTTCACATTGAAGTCCTCATCCATAAACACAGTGTAAAGTGTGTCCTAATAGATGGAGGGGCTGGTTTAAATATTTGTACCTTAAAGCTGATTCGTGCACTAGGATACTCAGATGAATCCATTGATATAAGAAGAAAGATCACAATCAAAGCATATGATGAGGAGGAAAGATCCTCTAAAGGATTGATCATATTACCCATTCAAGTGGGACCTATTGTCAAAAATGTGGTTTGTCAAGTCTTAGATAGGGAACTGACATACAACATACTATTGGGACGTCCTTGGATTCATGATATGCAAGTATTACCTTCCACCTATCATCAATGTCTGAAATTTCCCATCAATGGATAGGAGGTAACAATCACAACAGACTATAATGTCACCCAAGCTTGCAATGCATTGAAAACATCTTAGGATACAATAATACCTCACAACAGAGAAGCTAGCACATCAGATTCATCTAATGGTGAGAAACAAAAAAGCTTCATATCAAAGTGGCTTCCAAAACAACAAAAATCACAAGAGATCAAGGTGGCACAATCTAGTCCTTCAAATGTTGAAGAAAAATTGACTTCACTCTCACACCAATTCACCAACAAAGTACAGTTAAGTGACAAAGGAATGGGTGAATATGGTGTCAGACACTCTTCCATCTATCACAGATGTTACCCTCTTTAAAAACATATGGACAGCCATCTACAACCACACAAGAATCAACACAATCTACAACGACATGAGATGGTATATTTTTGAAGGTCAAAAACTTAGATGAATAATTAGAGGATAAGGCTATACTCAATTGGATTTATAGAGATGAGGAGGTTTCCACTTCCGTGAATGTTATCATAGAGACAAATCAATATGGAAAGGGAAAAACTATTCTGGAGAAGATGGGGTATTCAGAACAGGGA
>VDFB02317793.1:0-27313 GCA_007258455.2 Sequoia sempervirens | reverse complement strand
TATATTATAGAATGTCATTCTTCTTATGAATTTTTTTATAAGATCACTAAGAAATAGTTATTGAATATCTAAAGAGATAAATTTTGTTTATAGAGTAATCTTTAATTATGTTTTAGAAGAGAAGGGTATTTTTTATTGTGGGGCAATAGTTTTTTGTGAGTTGTACTCAAACAAATTAGAGTTAATAGCTCAGATAAGTTAGTGAGAAAGCAAGAATGTTACTTAATGAGTTGTTATTTTTAGTTTTGACTATAGGAATATCTTTTATGGGTAATTAGGTCAAATTATTTCATGTGGTTGGTTGTATTGTTGAATTGATTGTTACCTCAATTAATGTGTTGTTTACGGAGTGAGAGTGAACTTGGTTATTGTTCTAGTGGAAGAGATGATCATTTATGGAAGTTTTTTCTTGATTGCATGGTTATTGTGAGCTATCTTTAAAAGTATGATTTATGGATGTAATGTCAGATTGGTTCCTTGTGCTTTTGTGGGTGAATTTGTAAGTGAGTTGACTATGTTAGCCTTCTTTTCGTGTATTTTGTGGGTGACTTTGTAAGTGAGTTGGCTATGTCAGCCTTCTTTTGGTTGAGCATGAGGATTTCATCATGATATTGTCACTCGCTATTTTATACTTAAGTGGTTGATTGAAAATAGTTTCTTGAGATTTTATTATTATTTCCTTTTCGATATGGAACCAGTGTGTTTATAATTTAGTAGACTTCTAGAGGCGGTGGGGAAGCTTGATTAATGTTGGATTTTCCATGATTTGATCCTTGTCGTTTGTTTGTTCTTGTCTCTAATTTTTTAGCTCTTATGGGGTTACCTTGTACTATGGTGTTGACATTTGATGTAGCTCTTGGGCGAGATGGTTATACTCCGCACATGCACTTGGTTTTGTGGTTTTAGTGATTTACATGTTCTGGCACACCCCTTGATGTCGTTTGATTGTGTTTTGGTGCTATAAGGGAGAGTGGATTTTCATGGAGGCTAACAGACAAAGGGGCAGCCTAGATAATCCATGGAAGAGTTTATTTAATAAGAGAAAACCTAATAAAATATACTATTGGGGTTGGGTAGGATCACACTAAACAAGATAAATAAGATGTCTCACCCAGGCTGTTAGTGCTTTCACAGACTAAGGGTGGGCTGAGAAGGCAATGGGCAACAAGATCACTACCTTGTCCTCATGAAAGGTTAGTGGTTCTGCATGTGTCACCCTATGGGGCTGGTGCCTAGTGAGAGGCAACCAAGATAACCATAGATAAGGGTTGGTGCCTAGTGAGAGGCAGCTACGATAACCCATATAGGGCCATGTGATGACACTCTCCTATAGTATCCCTTGTTATTCTATTACCTTTGTGTGCCTCTGGAAGCAGCCACCTTGTAAGTATTCATTTGATGCAGAAGTTAATTATTGTTTATTGTTACTCTTGTTTGTTGAGTCTTGTAGTATTTCCACTTGATTATTCTATGTTGTGGGCCTTTCTTGTCATCTCCTAGCACAAGGGGTGGGCCTTTGGGTCCATGTGGTCGAGTGGAATGTGCTATGTACCCCATTGGGTCCCTAACTGGAGTTCATGAAGCCTGGACATTGTACCGATGTAGTTGATCCAGAGCTTCTTCACAGTTCAATTGTACCATGTTCTTTGTTGTATTGCTCTTGTAATTGTTGTATGATTCCCACTTTGAGTGCGGAAGCATTGTTGTACTCTTGTAAACCTAAAAAAATGTAATTTCATATTGATACGATATGTATATTATGATTTGATCAATGTAATGTATGGATATTCTTGAATGTATCATGTGGTTCATTTATGGATGTATGATCATTGTTTACTTATCCTATATCATGATTTTGCAATGTAATCTCATGATGTGGCAATCATCCTTATGGTAT
The DNA here is from genome assembly GCA_007258455.2 of Sequoia sempervirens. NCBI lineage: Eukaryota > Viridiplantae > Streptophyta > Pinopsida > Cupressales > Cupressaceae > Sequoia > Sequoia sempervirens. The sequence goes on along the minus strand of VDFB02317793.1, from coordinate 25,416 downwards.
GGGTTTATGTTTAGTAATGTTGTCACATGTACCCTAGAGGACATAGTTAGATATTGTATATATATAATTGTAATAAAAAAATCATAATTAATTATTTACTTGGAAAAAAATAACAAAAAAAATATGCATCACATCAGGACAAGAGTCCTCTACCTATATCTAAAATCTTATATTTTTTTTAATCTTTTATTGTGGTTAGGGTGGTAAGATAGACACCTACTTCTCATTTTTTCCCTGAAATTTAAGTACTGCTGCATTGAAATTTCAAATTTTCACCAAATAGATTTTCCTTTTTTTTTTTAAATAAACCTACTATTTTAGAAACTATGTAATGCCCCGCCACGCAACCCTAGAGGAAGTTGCAATTCACTACTTAAATGCACCATTTTTTTTTTAAAGTACAAATAACATGTAAGATGAATACTCATTGCCAACAACCTCTAAGGCCACGAGACAAAGATTACTTTAAAACCTGAACAACAACAAACATTAATATAAACTGAAACATTAATCACTTAAGGAAATGAGACAACATATAATCCATACAAGATAACTTACAACGAAGGATAAGAAATACCAAAAGATTTCAATTAACAAGATTTAAACAATAAGATTACAACACTCATTCCCCGAATGAGGTAATTCCAACGATATGATTACATAATACAAATTCCACCTAGATAACATATGAGGGGTAACAAAATACAATAAGAACTGAAAGAATGAAGCGTGAGAAGAATCTGATTCCCACGAGCTCTCCAACTGGAAAACACGATCACACGAACATGAAGAAGAACCAACGGATTTAAGAAGCACACCACCTGACCACGTGGAATCCAAAAGGTTCCACTCCCTCCATGCTAGGAGATGGTAACAAGGTATTCCTACACAAGACCATCTACCACTAGACACAGGCTACACAAAACTGATACGAAATAAATACAAGTACCACATCACATGACTGAATGGTCATACGTACAACTCAAGGTATGACTCTCACAACACCAACATTGGTTACATTGCTTCCAGACAAAGAATAGATTAAGAGTGTCACAAATATCAAATAAAAACTGCTAACTTAGGAAGAGTGTCATCGCATAGTTCATCAAGGGATATCCTCTAGGAATCTTCCTAGGCCCCGGCCCCCACTCCATGGGTTATCCTGGTAGCCTCTACCGCATTCCCGGCACCCATGCTTACTCATGCGGAACCAAATACCTCTCATGAAGATGAGATAGATGATCTTGCCATTCCAGGCCCTCCCGTCTCATCCCAAGTCTACAACAAGCCCTTGGGTCCATGAGCGAGGCATACTTAATCTTATTTAATGTTTAATGCATCCTAAACTTCTAAAATTTTATTTAGTTATCACTGAATTAACCAACTTACAAAGGGTTATCCTAGCACCACTTTGTGTGCCGACACCCATTGCAAGCCACTCTCCTAAGACCACACACATGGTTATAACCACAAAAGGTGACTAGATAACACGACCTCTCCAATCCAAGGAGGTAACAAAACAATGAAACTCCCTCCAAACACTGGAGGAAAACAAGGTTAAAACCCTCTCCAATACTGGAGGTAAACAAGGTCACATAATCCACTCCATACACTGGAGGAAAACAAAATACAAAATACCACTCCATCCAAAGGAGGCATAAACACATGACCCTCTCCTATTCCCAAGGAGGCATAAAACATCCCCATATGTGAAAACCGGGTGAAACGACATGGTGTAACTATGCACTTTTCCCCACAACACATCAAAGACTGACTCACATGCCACAACCGATATCGATAAAAGAACTCCTATCTAGAAGACTTTCAATACATTCACACTAATTCCACAACACATCAAAGATGAACCATTAACCACTGAGAACATTTCAGACAATGAAGGGAGCTACTGTTCAGATTTCCTAAATCCAATCAAACACAATATTCATGACTTGCATTGATCCAATATAAACTCATTTCCTTTCACGACGTTGACATATATATATATAGATATATATATATATATATATATCTACCATTCAATTACTCTAAATTTCATAGCCATATTCTAAATCAAGACCTTTTAATAAATAGCATCATCGAACTAGAATTAAACCAATCAATCACTCTATGTTTCACAATCATATACTGTAAGTAAATCCACTTGATTTGTAAGACATCTGGATTAAATAAATTACTCTTATAGCAATAAGTCAACAACTCAATCTCATATGATTCATTAAATCATTCGTTACTTCTAAGTTTAACTACTGTGTTTTGTATTTAGAATGTTTTGATAAGTAGACGTTTAGATAAAATAAATCAGTCTTTCTTTCAATTCGTATTAATAAATCAACTAAAACTCATCTCTTCTTGATCACAAATATATTCCAATCAATTATACTAAATATTATATACATAAATCCTCTTGCTAACATTAAAGAATTTAAACGGATAATACAACTCTACTTGATCAACCTATAATTAATCAAAGTCAAATTATCAATAAAACAACATTTGACAAATAAAGTCCTTTGATTTAAATAAATCATTCGTTAATCCTAAACTCTTCAATTTTGTTCCATAATTAATAATTAGAACCACCTGATTGAACTAGGTTATTCATTGTCTCTAAGTTTCTTAATTGTCTTCTATACTTAGAATGTTTTGATAAATAGGCATTTAGATTTAATAAATTAGCCTTTATTTCACATTCGCATCAATAATTTAACTAAGTTCTAGTCACTTAATCTATATTACATCATGAATTAAACAAATAAAATAATCGAATTCAATATTCTAAATAAAACGTATGATCAACATCAACTTTTTAAAATAGTCATTAAATTATCTAATAATCACATGACACCAATGAGAAATTTTAAACTTAATACTTTAATTCTATTGGGTCAATTATGGATAAGGATTAAAATAATCTTTATAAAATAACCCATTTAATCAACTTATAAATAAGTCATTTAATTACAAAACCAAATTTTGATTAAAACATGTGATTATAACTTTTGCCTTTACATATACATCATACGCTAATCTATACACAAATTTAACTATATATTACATATACATGTAAATGTATATATAAATATGTAATTATAAATGTATCTTTTTAATTGTCTAATTAATTAAACATATTTTAGTTCAACTAATTAAAGTTTTCAATATTACAAATTATTTATTTTAATATCAATTTCCTCCACTATAATAGCCACATAATCATTACAAAATTTTTATTTAATATTTGACATTATTTTAATGTCAATGAAATATCATTATTATTATTTTATAAACCCCAATTCTATTTTGATATTAATCAACTAATTTAGCAAATTTATTTAAAATACACATATTATATTAAATATTATATATCTAATATTATTTTAATATTTAATATTTAATATTAAATATATATATAATATTAAACATTAAATATATATAATATTATATATTATAATATAAAATATAATATAAAATTATCTTCTAAATAAAATAAATACAATTAAAACTAAATTTAAATATACTAAAACTTTATAATAAAAATACAAAGGCTTAAAATCCCTTTTTTTTTCTTTTTGCTGCGTTGCAGCTGCAACAGGGGACGCACCCCTGTGTGGCTGCTACGTAACCTCACACAGGGGCACAACCCTTGTTGTGGCTACTTGCAGCCCCTCCCCATCCATGGATGGGGGGTGGCTGTGGGCAGCCCCCACACAACCAAAAAAAATAACAATTTTAATATTATATTTTTTCAATTTCGTTTTAAAACGAAAATAAAACAAAAAAACAAAACCCAGAACGAATTTCACCCAGCAAAGTTTTATTTTTAAAAGGAAAACTTTTGTATAATGTGAATGGATAAATCTATATATAATTACATCATTCCACAGCCCAAATTGAGCAAATTTTTCTTGAGGTGAAGGTTAAAAGGAAAGATTTTAAACACAATAGCATGGTAAAAATTCTAGGTTTTCTCCAAATTGTCAAAAGGGATCAAATCTTTTCATTTGAATCATTTTTCAAGATCTATTGCTTGTTTTAAAATGAATTTTCATAGTTTAAATTGATTCCAAACAATGTTTCCAAGATTACACATAGCCAACAAAGATTTCAAAACATCCATAACAAGATTTAATCTATTTTCAAAATGATTCAAAGTAAGAGTATGAAAAACCTGATTTTTCTCCAAGATTTGCATATTCGAATGGAGTTTTCAAGAACCTCTTCAAATCCACCTCCAGCAACTTTCAATCTTCTTCCCCAAAACCAAAACCAAACCACCACCAAGAAGATCTCTCCCCAAAAAAAATTGCAAGATTCCCCCAAAAATCATGAGAGCTCCTTTTCTCCAAAATAGGGTTTTTTCTAATTTGGTCAAAGAAAACCCTATTTTTCCCACTCACCCAAAATAATATTTAAAAGCATGGGAATATTTCAAGATTTTAATTCAAAATTCCCACTTCTAATTTTAATTTTATAAAACCAATTTTTGAATTTTTAATTCAAAACTCAATTTTCAAATTTTTAATTCTAACTTTATGTATTTTCCAAATTTCTCATAAAACAAAGGGCATTTCAAATTGCAAAGAATTTATTTTCTCTATGATTTTCAAAAGTAAAATTAAAACACACTATCCTTTATTTATTTATTTTAATTTAATCGTAACTATTGGATTTTAATTAAATCCTAAATATTCAATATAACTTCCATTTTCAATTTTATTTGAATTTAGGTATACAATAACGCCAAAATCACTATTTTGTTTAATACATCACTATTAATCTAATTAATTAATAAACTAAATCTAGTTTATTAATTAATCAAATCAATCAATTACCCAATAATTATTTTATTAATTTCATCAAATAAATCAATAAAATAAATCACATTTCAACATTGCAACTAAACACATTTAATCATCAATTAAACTACGCAAGTCATTTAATAAACTTTAAACTTGAAATTAAATAAACACTCAAGGGGAAACTGGCCAAGTTAAAACAACTGACCCCAACGACAACTCGACAACACGCTATGACTAGGGTGACGACTTGACTCGGAAAACCTAGCTACTATCTCCCAATCAATTACCGTTGGTAAATGGACACGCTCACACCTGTGAAGCCAGGTGGAGTCGATGTCATGTACCTGCCAACCTGCAGCAAAGAACATGTCAAACATGCAAAATATATATGTATGTTATGATCAAACACACCATGAAGAGGGAATCTCGGAATTGTAGGGCACTCGCAAGCAAGTGATACAATCCATCCCCTTCACCAATACAGTATCTCTAACTGACGCATCTAACATCAATGATATGATCAATAGCATAAAACATTATTTAATCAGATATCTTCTAAGTTATTCTGAATCATGCCATAAGGATAACATCGGAATAAAAGAACATCACATCAACATATAACTTCCACATCATTTAATCAATCACGGTCACAAGTAATCAAGTTCCAAAGTCCAAGCATGTTCAGACACAATCGTCGCATCATGATATAACATGTGCATCACCAAACAGTTCATGATCAAATAATCACTAAGTTTACAATCACATCATAAGCATAATCAGACATACAAAGAACCTTGCCGATCCAAAAATCCAAAATGGAGGGGTGTTACAAACTACATTCAATTTTCTACAGATTCTATTCTAACACATTTTTGAAATAATATAGATAACTTATTCAAATTTTTACATCAAGTTTCCTAACTCTAATTTTTCTAAAAATTTTCCCACTTAAGGGCCTATTTTTCTATGATGATCCTGCACATGCCTGTTTTTGGGTTAGAGAGTGTCATAGTGTGGTTTTCACTCAAAGACCTAGATATTATTCTTAAATTTTCACTTTTACGACTAAAGGATTCAATCATTTCCTTGTAATAGGCATATGTGTCCAACTCAATGTTGAATCTAGCCTTGTGATCTCTACATGGTATAGTATCTTGCAATCCCATGAATTCTGAGAGATCCTCATCATTTTTTAATGTGTCCAAAATTGGTGGTCCTCATTGGTCATAATTGATGAGTTGGGGATAGACTAAGTTTAGCTCATGGGTTTGGTTGTTTGACTAAAAATATAGGGTACTAATCATGAGAAGGGAGGGATCCTCGAATAGCATGGGTAAGTCAATTATAGGGTCCTTGTTACACACATTAGTTATGTTAAAGCTAAAGTTATCTAAGGGAAAACCTGTGGATACTGGCAGCTGAGGCGAAGAGTTTACTTTTCTCACTAGGACACCTTTTCCAAGTATGGTTATTTTTGGAGGGGTACACGCAAGGCCATGATTTCTCATACGCTTCTCATGGATGAGAGGGACTAGAAGACCATTGTCATTTTTCCCAAGTTTCTTATTTTTTTTATAGCCCATACCAAGCATCATTTGTAGTCCTTTGTTGCTATCATCCATGGGAAGATCAGGCATACGCCTTTCATCTTGATATAGCAGACTTCATATGTCTTTTTCATCTACCACTTCTCGGCTTATGTCTCCCCAACACTTGAATCTAGATGGGTCTGCTTTAAAATTTTGGGATGATGTTTCAATCGATTGGGGCTTCCCGCGAGACCTAGGAGAGTGAGATAACTCTCCTATTACAAAAGCACTCTTCTTCATTCTATAATCCCCACAACCATTGTCTTGGATAATAACTTTAATTTTAGAGATTTCAAGAATGGCTAGTGTCTTTGTCTTAGAGGTGGAGGCTAAAGTAGTTGGGTCTACATATGGAGTGGTAGGGCCTTCATCATTCTTTGGGACCTAGGGTATCTTGTAATACTTTGCTTCCATAATTTTATAGTAATTAAATGGCTTGGGATCACCATGGATTGTGACCTCTTGATTATGATAGGGAAACTTGACACAGTGGTTGAAGGTAGAGGTGACAACTTGTATCCCATGTATCCATAGATTCCCTAGGAGGATATTATAAGGTAAATCAAGATCAAGGATCTGGCATGTGGTTTCCATGATGGCTGACCCTACTTGAATAGGGAGTTGAATAGTGCCTTGAGACACTCTTTCCTGATCATCATATGCCCTAATTATTATACCTTCACCTTTTTCAATGATTTCCTCAGAGAACCCCAAATTCTTTATTAACTTGAGAGAATAGATATTGAGACCTGTACCCCCATCCACCAAGATGCTTTTGACTTTGTTTTATGGACCAAGACCTCAAGATGGAGTGCGTGGTTATGAGATGGTTGCATTGGGAGGTCCTGATTGAAAAATGTGAGGAGATGTGGGGTGGTGATGTGTCTAACCATAGCTTGGAACTGTTTAGCATCAAGATCTCTAGGGAAAGTGGATGAAGCCAATGCTTCCTCTAGGATATTCCTATGCACGGGCGAGATCTTTAGCAACTCCATGATGGAGATCTGAGTGGGGGTTCTTTTCAACTAGTACAAGACATTATAACCATTGGGAACATATTTTGGATTTGAGGTGGATGCCTTAGATGGTTGGGATGGTCCAGCAATGGTAACTTTTTTGCCATGTGTGGTGACTCCACAATCAGCTTTGGCTCCCTTGACATTAAAAACAGTGACCCATTCATCTAGGGATATGACAACAAGATCGTAAACATGGTTTACATTTCCATTATTTTTATTTCCATGGTTATTCCCTTTATTATGATCGGGCATTGGATTCGTGTATATCTTTAGGTCCTGATTTTTGGTTGGTTGCTCAACATTTATGATTTTTTCATCAATAAGGTCTTGGATTACATTTTTAAATCTCATGCAACTAGTCGTGGAGTGTCCCTTGATTTTATGAAAATAATAAAGGTGGTTTTCATTGTACCATGGTGGTTTCACTTGGGGCTCTTGATAATTCTCATAAATGGGGATTTTAATGAGATTTTCATTTACTAGCTTCTTCATGATGGATTCGATTGATTCCCCAAGGATTGTGTATTTTTTCTTGGGGGATACTTGTTTCATGGAGGTGGTACCACTTCATTATTCAAATTGTTGACTTGATTACTGGGTGGTTGTGATACCACATTGGCTTGTGTGTTGTTTCAATTTTTTCCTTGCGGTTGTTGGTATGATTGTGTGTTTTGTTTAGGGACACTAATTATGACCTTGGCATCAATCACACCATCATTAGTGACATTTTTGGTTTTTTCCCATGTGCAAGGTTTTTCGTTATAAATGGTGTAAGGGCGGTTGTCTTGATATTCCTAATATGTGAGTGTTCCCCCTTGTGCAATAAGGGCTCTTTCGATGTTGAGTGTCTTGGGGATCAAATGGTCATACGTGGTGATGCAATACATTTTTAGGTGGAAGGGCACATTTTTCTCAAGATTGGAAATGATAGTGCAGATTTGTTGTTCCTCTAGCATGGCCCACTTGCTCCTATTGGCCTTAGATCTTCAACATTGTATGAAGGTTGTGAATGTATCTCCCTTAGCCTATTTAAGAGTGGATAGTTCCTCTAGACTCACATCCATTCCTATGTTGAATGCATAGTTCTTTATGAATGCATCCATGATTTCTTGGAATTATTTGATTCCAAGAGGGAGGCAAGAGAACCATTCAATTCCCTGTCCAACAAAACTTCTAGGGAATAGTCGCATTAGATATGTGTTGTCATATGCAACTTCCATGAAATGTACTTGGAATTCCCTGATGTGATCTTTAGGATTACCCGTCCCACGATATTTGTCAAATTTAGGGATTTCAAACCCTTTTGGGAACGGTACTATCGTAAGGCTTCTGTTGAATGGATAGGGGAAAAAATTGCTTAGAATTTTCATTGTTTTTCCAGATTGGAGGTCTAGCACCTGTTGCAAGAGCAACTTGATTTGTGTCATCACATCATTTTTTGGATCAGGTGGTGGGGTGAATGTGTTTTGAGGTGGTCTAATCATTTAAGTGGCAGGTGGGGTGTTATGTATATTTGTGGGAGGTTGTTGCAAGCTTTGTTGTGTGACCAAGGCCTATTGGTATGCCTTAAATTGTTGTTGTGCCAACAATGCTTGTTGTTAGTCTTGTTGTTGTTGTTAGTACCAACAATGCTTGTTGTTGGGCTAATAATTGGGTTGATTCTTATTACACTTGGTGTGGACATCAAATCTGCAAATGGTTAGTAACTAACATAGACAAACCTGATTAGTTTCCAAGCAAAGAAAACCTTCAACATCCATATGAGATATCTAACATGTTCTAAAATTCTATCTAATAACAAGATACATAAAAGCCTACAAAGAAAAACATGAAATCAATCTATCCCATATTGGATTGGTGTCACATGTGCTAGTGACCCTTTCCCAATCCTTGATTGATAGCTAGTGATGATGATGCAATGGAAATGATGAGCAAAATTAGTTCTCAAGGAGAGTAACTTTGCATATGCTTTTTGGATGAAATTGTGGAGGTTGTGAAGGATTTGATAAGAGATGAAGCCTCTATTTTATAGATTTTCAAAATGCTAAGAGTGTTGAAAATGGACCAATGTGGGAAAAAGATCAATCCAATAAGATAAGGCCACTTGTCAAGTAATGATAGGCCAATGGTTGTGCAAGATTTGGGAAGAGTGCCCATGAGAGGGAAAATTTGAATTCAAATTTTGCAATAAATGCTGATTTTGACTTTGGAAGGGGACATGTAAGAGGCATGTAAGGCCTCATAAATGCTCTGTTGGGTGTACATGTCCACTTGGGGGGAGATTCAAACTTGGAGGATATTCTCCCTTTATGCCAAGTTGAAAATAAAGATTTTGATAAATCAATTAAATGAAATTTCATGTGCAAGTGGCCAAATCTAGAGAATGCAAGTGGGTGAGATTAGCATTTAATCGGGATTAGATTAAATTAATGATGATTAGGCTGATTTGACCAATTTGACTTGATTTAGGGATTTAAATCAAATCAAAGGGAGATGAATGATGATCTGAGATTTAATTAAATAAATGATTGATTTATTTAATCAAAGAGATGATGATAGTATCAAGTTTGATTTATTTGATTTAAACTGATGACTTTAGGAGATTGATAAATAAACTTGATTTATTTCCGAATGGATGAAAATGACCTAGTTGAATGCATTATGTCAATTTGACGTGTCTACACTTGGTATTGTTGTAGAGCTTGTTGATATGATTGTTACTGAGCTGCTTGGTATTGTGCATATGCTTGTGCTTGTTGAGTATGATATTGGGCTTGTGCCTGAGCTTGAGCTTGTTGGGAGGCTTGTGCAACCTAGGCAGCCTGTGCAGCTTATGTGGCTTGTGCAGCTTGAGCTACTTGGGCTACTTCCATAGCTTGGGTAGCTTGTTATGCTTGTTGTGCTTGTTGTTGTTACAACAAAGCTTGAGCTTGGGCAACTTGTTGTGCTTGCACTTGTTGAGCGGCTTGTTGTGCAACTTGTGTGGCTTATTGAGCCTGAAACTATTGAAGTTCCTTTTGGTAGGCTTGTTGAGCTGCTTACAATGTGATATTGTATTGGTTTGCCATGTTTGATTTTGGTGGTGGTGGTGGTGGTGGATTTGAAATGGTGTGAGATGTTGTCATGAGAGGTGTTGTTGGATTGATGATAGGGGGTTGTGTGGTAGATGGTGTAGTTGATATGATAGGTCCTTGGGAGACAACATTTTGAGATTTTTTGATTGTCTGTGTCGTTTGGATTGGTGCCACCTGGTGTTGCGATATTGGTGGCATGATCGATGGATTTGGTATGATGGTTTGATTCCTGATTGGATTATTTCTTTGATTTTTTTGATTGAGGATTGGTAAACGGGGTTTCCCTAAACCGAGAAGTGGTGTGGATGTTAGTGGTAGAGGTGGAAATGGTGGGAAGATGGGTGGTGTGTTCCATTGATCAAATGATGATGATGATGATGAGGGATCAAATATCCCTCATGGTCCAAATAGTCCACCTTCTCCTTGTGAAGTCATGGGGAGAGACTTGTGGGTTAAGATGATATGCCAATGTTGCAGAGGATGGATTGTTGGGTTCATAAAAGACGAGCAAAACGTATGGGTGTTTCATATTTTGAGGAATAGATTGACCCAAGATTGTGTTTGCATCCAAGTCTTGGTTATTTACAAGGGGATTTTTTTGAAGAACATGAAGCAATGAGCTCCCCTTGTTGACAATAGGTTGAGTTGGAGCAAGGGATGATGTGGGTTGGGGGATGGGTTGAATGATGCTTTGAAATAAGGGTGTGAATGAGACCAATGGCATAATACCAAGAAGTTTCTCCACAATAGTTCCTACATCATAGTCAGAAGGGAGTTTAGTCCCTTCCTTTAGTAGCTCTAACATGTATTGTGAAGGATTCAACCTCATCATCACATTGAAAATTTTGTGATTTTTGACTATTTCTATGATTTCATCTTGAGTCGTCCCTATGACATTGTTGGTGATGTCTTCCACTTGACAACCTTCCTCTTGAGGATCTTTTGGAAGTTGAGGAAGGTTAAGTGGTGGATTGCTAGATCTAATGGGGTTGATTTGAGGCACAGTTTGACTCAAGTCACTTGAAGTGGATGTTTCTTTGTTTTTTTCCATGTTCTTCTTGTGTTGAAATCTAGTTTCGACCATAAAATAAGGATCAATTTTTAGGAATGTGGGAGGTGAACCTCTAACTCCTTGGATTGATCTTTAGGTACAAAAAAGAATGTCTAAGATGTTAAGGATCAAAGAATGGTGATGACATGATGAAAGGTGGATGATTGTGGATGATTAAAATCTTAAGAACCTTGAAGGAGATACTAGACTTTAGGACTTTTGTATTTTTGATGTTGGATTTGATTTTGGATTTTGATTTTGATTTGATTTGGACTTGAATTTGGATTTGATTTTGGACTTGATAATGAACTCATAAACTCCAAGAGGTTATATGGTGTCTTGGAATAATTTTTTTCACAAGGTGATAATTTAACTAAGTGTATGAAGAAGGATGCATCCACACACACTTAGTCAAGCAAGATGATTTTGATTTGATTCAAAGGATTTTCCAAAAGTCTAGTATGAAGGATTTCTCCAAGATTCTAAGAGTTGTTTGTGAAGTGGATTTGATTGATGTTTTGAGGATGGATGAAAATGTTGATTGTGATCCTAAGTGAACCTAGAAAGACTTTTGTTTACAAGACCTTGATATTGAAGAACATGCTATAATTCCTATGTGAGAAACTCAAACCTTTGAAAAAGACTTGGATTTTAACAATAGTAAAATGAATACAAATTGGGATTGTCCTTTAAAGCATGCTTGTAAAAGTTATAGACCAATTTGTCCCTAACTTCATAAAGCATAGACTAACATTTCTTGAGAGATTTTTGACTAAGACCTTTGGACTTTGGTTTTCATATTTTTATCTTTCAAGAAATCATTTGAAAGAGCGCATTTGTGGGGTCCAATTTTTTCTTATCTTTTTCTTAATGAGTTCTTTTTACCACAAACACTTTCTTGCTTAGCTTTTGAACTAAATGTCTAATGTCTCATCTCTTTTCATCCCACAAAATCCATTATGTGGAAATCAAGGAAATCAAGGAAATAGTTCCCTAATGTTGAATTTAGAGAGAAAATTTACATACAAACCCAAATACTTAGAATCCTCTAAGGATAAAATCTCAAGGCACAAGTAGTAGCACTTGGATTCTTTCAAAGGTATGTGTTCCTAATAAAGGGTTTGAAATTTGATGACCATTGTTAAATGTTTGTTTTCAAGATTTTGGATCCAATCAATGTGTTTAACTAACTCAAGATTGAACAATCCTAGGATGGAAAAGAAAATATTTGTTGAATTTCCCACTTGGATAAATCCAGTTGTGCTTATTCAGAGTGGATACTAGAAGCTTGACCACACTGGCTCCCCTCCATGACACTGACTTCTATGGATCAACCAAGCTTCAATTCTCATGAATCTCCCATGATGAACTTCTCATCTCTACAAAGAATCACAAGTATGTGGGATGACTCCAAAGGTCTGACCTCCTGACGCTAATAAATATTGGGATTTTTGGCTACTACACAATGGTTCATAATAAAGGCATCTGGTTCATAGGACATGATGATGAACTCCCTCAAGAGGCCTCCCAACCCATAGAACAAGGGCTTTACACATCATAAAAATACTGGGGGAGAGCTATCCTACATCACTAAGTTGATTGCAAACTTTCCTTGCAACCACAAATTTGTATAGTGGTTCGAAAGAGCCTGGCTTATGCTCATTACCGCTTGGGTCGTTCCCTTGGGGTGAGTACTTTTTCCCACCAAGGTAGGCCCTCTTAAGGTAAACAAAAGCAAATAAGCACATTTTTAGTTCGATCAATCTTTGTTTGCATGAACAAGGAGATAACACATGCAATGTACTTACTCACTCACAAGATTTGTTCAATTTTTAAAAGCCCAAATTGAAGTGTGGAGGAAATATTTTAGAAAACTTAATATCACCAAAAGACTTTTGATTCTCAAGATCACCATGAAGCATGAGAGAAGTGCATACACCTTTTAATGATATTAACTTGTAAAAAAGATTACAAAATAGTAAAAACATGTGTTCATTTTAAACCTCAAAAATTACTAATGGATTCTTTTTATAGCACCAAATCAAATGTTTGAAGTTGTTTTGTTCAATTCTTAAATCCAAAATCAACTCTAGTAAGTTCCTAATGTTCCTTTTAACCCTTTGATTGTTCTTTCTAAAACCCAAAAGAAATTTATGTGAGTCCTAAAATTGAAGATAACAAAAGCCTTAAAATGGGATTATAATTGCTCCCAAAGTGTTTAAAACCACTTGATACAATCATATGATAATTCCATAAGAAGCCTTGTTTTCATTTTATCCTTTCCTTCTTGATCACCTCAACCTACAAAAGCCTATAGAAAATAGAGTCGCAAGAGAAGGTTAGAAGTCCAAGTTGATCAATATAAAAAGCACATGTTGAATTAAAATTGAAAAGTTGAATTTTACCCCACCCCAGCATCGCAACCCATGAAGGGGTCACTATTTGGAGACATCAAGCAGCTCTCTAGTGAGAGTTAGTGTCACTCTGTGGAGAAACAGAGACCATGATTGCATCACTATTTCTCCAAGTGTCACTCTTTGGAGTTTGAAAGATAGGTCCTTTAGGAAAATAATAGAAGTTTTTCCCTTTGAAATAGACACAATGTCACCCTTTGAAGTAGACACAGCATCACTATATAGTGAGGCTAGACTAATAGGATTATTTTTTTTCTTTTGTAGTGTTGTTTCCTACAAACATAGAAACTTGAAAAAAATAGCGGAATTTTGAACAAAAACTGTGTTAATTTCTCAAGATTTTCCCTCTTAGCACCAAAATGTGAATGGTAGATCTAGACTTGCTCAAACATGAACAAAAAATACAATGTTATTCACTAAACAAATCTAAACTAGCATTCCCCATTATATTCATTCAAAGCACAATGAACAAGAAATAAAGCAAAGAAACCAAATGAAACCTATTTAAATCCTATTCAAATGTTCAAACCCAGTATCTCATGGGGGAATTGGTGCTTCTTTGATGTGGAAAGAATCCCTTTCCCAATTCCTAGATAAGATTGATGAGTGAATGGTTGATCCTTGATAAAATTCTCAATAACCTAGCTATGGTGATGAAATTCTATGATAACTTTGATAAAAATGGATGAACTTTGATTCAAATATGTAGATAGTAATTTTTCCTCAAGTTGTGGATCCAAAATCAATAGAAGAGTCCCCCATTTATAGGAATGAAGGATGCAGAAGTGAAAAACATGAAGAATGTGGGACTAAAGATAAACCAATAACAATGTGCCACTTGTCAACATGCTATTGAAGAGAGGTGGAGCACATTTTGATCAATGTGCAAATAAAAGCAATTAGGTGGAAATTTGAAATTTGAAAGATGGCTTGTGGAGGAAGAGTTGAAAGGTGAGTTAATGCCCCTTGGCTCAAGAAAAAAATACATGTGTAAGAGTTATAAATGCCATGTTGGAGGACAAGTCCTTTTGGGAGGGAGATTTCAAATTGGAGGAATATTCCAAAGACATGCCATGTTTGAATGATATAGAAGAATTTATAAATCAAATAAATTGATTTACTTGTGCAAGTTACAAAATCTAGAGGATTTGATTATTAGAGTTAGAGTTAATTAGGATTTAATTAACTTAGATGGAAATTAGTTTGATTTGACATTTGACTTAGATTTTTGGATTTATTTAAATCAAATGGTAGGAATAATGAACATTAGATTTAATTAAATAAAGTTTGATTTATTTAATTTAGAGAGATGATATTAGATTTAATCAAAAAAAGGTTAATTTATTTAATTAAAAGAGATTAACTTAGGATTAAATAAATAGAATGATTTATTTAATCAAAAGAGAAACATTAGGATTAATTAAATAAAATAATTTATTTAATAAAAGAAGATGATGATTTAATCAAATAAAGTTGATTTACTTAATTAATAGAGGAATTACAATGAATTAATTAAATAAGGATTATTCAATTAAATGGTTAGTAAAAAGGTGATTAAGGGGGAATTGATGTTAGTAAGTCGGGATCTAGTGCATGATATAAATTAGGATAATTTGAACGTCTACAAAGACATTTAAGAACAAATAAACACCTGTTGTAGATTTGGAAACACTCACTCAAACTAAAACATTCCTAATAATCTACCCAAAATTATAGGGAAAACCTTGCTTCATCCATTCTACAATGCATCTGAGACTCTGTGCAATGCATTTGACTTTGTGAACTGCATTTACTGTCCTAAACAATGCATCTTCCTATCTTGCAGTGCATTTGACATACTAAAACACATATGTTGGCTAAAAGAATGCATTTGATAACCCTACAATGCATCTAAAATTATGTGATGCATTCATTGTCCAGAACAATGTAATCGACCTGTTGCACAACATCTGCTACCTTAAACAATGTAACTTTCCAAATTGCAACGCATTTGTCACCTCAAACAATAGTCATATCTTTGTCATTTGGCCTTAACAATAGTCATATCTTTGACTTATCATCCTTTAGACTTCACCGTCATGTCTTTAATTCACCTTCATATCCTTGCTAGTCAAGTTGAATACCAGTTAATCCTTCATGGAAAATATCAACAAGCCAGAGACTTCAAAAGGAAATTCCTCAATTCCAAATACCAACCAACCACAATCCATATTCAATGACCCATGTATCCTTCCTACCAACTATCCATAAGTCCTAGCCATTCAACCATCTATCCTCACTATCAAGACTCCCTTAGTACATTGCATGTCAGTAAGTCACAGCAAAAGTCCACTTATCCTAACCTTGACAAGGGAAGCCAAACATCCACTAACCCCATCTCAGCCTTCATAGTCATATTCTATTCCTTCATCCACAAATCCCTTCCAAGTATCTACATCCTATCCTAGTCCATCATCTCTCAACCCCTTTCAAGCTTCCATGTCCTATCCTAATCCTTCATCCACTAAACCATTTAAAAGACACTGCATCCTCTCCTAGTCCACCATTTATTAATCAATACCAAGACCTTACATCCTATACATCTCATCATGATCTCCAAAGTCATATCCCAATTAATAAACTTGAGGGTACATGTCAAAAGGAAAGTCCAAAGCACAACATCATGGCTTCACCCTCATGTCAATATCAAAGTAGTCCATTGCATGACCCCATCCTTAAGTCCATTCAAGAAGTCCTCCTAGATAATAGTGGCACCCAACATACACCTATCCTTGACAAAAATTCCATTCCCAGTCATGTTGTCCAAGACAACCCCTTATTTGACCAAGAGACTACCATTGATCAGGAAGTCCAAAATGATCCACTCCTTGACCT
This sequence comes from Sequoia sempervirens, assembly GCA_007258455.2. Classification (NCBI taxonomy): domain Eukaryota; kingdom Viridiplantae; phylum Streptophyta; class Pinopsida; order Cupressales; family Cupressaceae; genus Sequoia; species Sequoia sempervirens. The sequence continues at coordinate 8,578 of VDFB02317793.1, read as the reverse complement.
TTATGCCATTCATAATTGAACACTTGACGATGACCCTATCTTGGTTCTGAATATCACCATTCCCAAAATGAGACACTTTCCTCCATGGGACACATACATGATTTCTCACTAGATTAAGAGTCTTCTACTCTAGACATCTTTGCAAATTATTAAGCTATAGTTGAATTCACTGGACTCTACGACACTGATCATAAAGACGGTTTTGACATCTACTTGGAAGCACCTGTAGCATCATCTAAATTTGACATGTCACAAGATCAGACCCAAGATATCAATTAGAATGATATAACACATGTCACTAAATCTAAGACATCCTATCAACTAGGATTATCCACTTTTATCAAAGCACACTTTCTTGCAGAAGAGAAGATTCCAAGTAACAACTTTTGCATACACAATGATGGGTTTGCATCTTGCTTCCATAATGACAAATACAACATCGCAAATAGAATCTATCAAAGCATGCAATATCAAGGAAAAGGACTCAGCATACATGAGCAAGGAATTCTAGAAGTAACTATACAAGTTCAGGAAAATTATAGACATCAAGGTCTTGGCTATTCCTCAGTCATAAAATCTAATGATGTTAATGGTACCTCCTCGATATTGAGGGAAAATTTATCTGATATAAACATCAAAATAGGTGCATGAGTAATCCTTGTCATAAGGTTGTTGCCAACACCCCTTCCATCCACACCATAAATCATCATTCCAACATGGAAAAACCTTCCATTCTGAACCAACAAAAACAAAAGTCTTACAAATCAAATGTCAAAGTCCATTGAATCAAACAAAAATCCAAGTGGACAAATGAATTTAAAATGGATCCCAAAGAAAAATGGATCAAACAAATACAATATTCCAAATTCAAAATTCAATCAAAATGCACAGAGCCACAAGAAAAGAGGACTCCCACATATAATAAATTTCCACCCCCTTCAAAATGGTCAACAAGTAGGACACCTAAAAGTCATGGTTCCAAATGCTATGCCAATCAACAATCCAAACTCCGTCATCCAAATTCTCAAGTTTGGATAATAAATAGTGATTCATCTAAATGTCTAGACAATCCTCCCACATCTAACATCATCTGTCATAATCCTACATCTCGCCTAAAGTCCAAAAGTACCATTTCACAAATCCATCACATCTTGGTAGTAAATATTTATCATAAGGAGTTTCATGGCACTCTATCGCGATGTGTGTATTCTAATAAGGCCAAATCTAGTATGATGAAAGGATCACAATGACATCAATCAGTTATATGCAAGCACTATGATCCTAACAAGGCAACTATTTCATAAAGGTCATTATTGGCATATCATGGCACTAGTCTCTACATCAGCATCCTTTGTGGGTTCAGAACAACTAGTGATTATCTAAAGCATCAAGGCCATCTAGAAATGTCAAAAATACAAAAGAATTGAAAAATACAAAAAATTGTCACCCTAATGAAAATCTGGCAAACAAGCATCTTGGTGACACTAAAAAAAGGACAAGTCAAGAAAATAGTAAAGAGAAAAATTTCGTCCAAAAGTAATGGCACTTTTAAGTACCACCTGGCAAACAAGTGTCATGTGTATGGGAAATTATCTATGTGGACTTTTACACTTGGGGGCAAGTCATCTCATCTCCCATGCCTTCATCATGACACATTCGTCCATTTACTCCATATCATTTCGATCCATTTTTCCCACCTACCTTGGTCTTGACATAAAACATGCAAACATAAGTCATGCTTTGGGAAAATTATTGACATGTCTATCCTCTGGTCATACACTATTCACGAAATATCATAGCATTACTTCCATAACCTCATTATCCTTATGCGACATAGTCCTTGAAGATCATTTGACAATTCCACTAGTCTCATGTCTCCTATATTTTACCAAGGCCATCTTGTTGGAGTGAAAATGACACTAAGATGGGGGGTGAATCAGTGTCTTAACATATTTAAACATTTTCATAAAATAAAACATTGTTCAAATTTGATCTCAATATTTCAATGATTAATGCATTCATTAGTTGAATGTAATCATTCATAAGCAGGATTGAGAAATGTAGTAACCAAATAGTAAACAAAGCAGCAACACCATAGTAAAGTAGAGAAATCACACAAGAACAAAGTGACACAAGATTTTTTTGAGTGGAAAACCCTACTGGGAAGAAAAACCACTCCTGAAATGCCTTGCAGGCTTAATCTTTTTGATCCACTATTCACAATGCCTTATAGGCTAATTTTTTAGCACCCACTCAAGGAGCACAAACCCCTCATTTAGAGATATCAATCTCAAGGAGTACCAACCCTTCAAATTATTTTTTGAACAATAATAATATCAGAGAATCTCTCTATTTTCAAGTAAGCTCAAGGAACTCAATAGTCTTATCTACCTAATACCCTAAGAATTCAACTCTTGAATCCTTAAAATATTAAATAGAAAAGAATTACAACTGTGCTTTGCAACATGTTTCAATATTTTGTATAACAGAGCTTTTACATTTCATTTCTTGATACAACCAGTAACAATATCTCAGAATCATAACAAGAAGTCTCACAGTGTTCAAAACACTGTATATATACTTAATTTCAAATAGGCCTGCCAATAATAAAGTCTTCAAAGAATTCGGGGTCAAAGGAATCTGAAACCCCATTCAATTTTAGAAAGTGAACCAAAAGAATAAATGACTACAGATGATGGAATAATAGAAGTAACGCATGAATAGGAGGCTGAAATAGACTTTGCCAAGGATATATCAATGCCTTTTATTCAAACTGCAAGAGTTTTACAAGAAAACCTAGATCAAGTGCAATAACTTTCATAATAATACAAAATTTGAATCTATTTTCAGAAAACCCACATGTTGAATCCATCATTTCTATATTGAATGAAATGAGTTCAAAAGTAACTAACAGATTTTTCAAAAAAATGTGACTACCCATCAGCTTAAATTCGTAAATCCTCAATGCCAAATGAATATTCTTCTTTTAAGAGCCTTCAACAAAGATTTTGAGGTAAAACAAATACTCTGACAGTTGTAATGCAAGATTCCCAAATACCCTTATTGAGCAGATTTAAAAAATAATATGTGACAGATGGAAATAAACCATCTTTTACTTCACAACCCACTTATCCTTTTTTCTTTTTCAGATGCGAACAAAAAGCAAATATCTTCCATGAAAATCAAATGTTGGAAGTGATACCTAATTAGTAGCAAGAAAAACACATAAATACCAGTCAAAATTGTAGCTCCCATGATTTCCTTCAACCGTTGTCGAGCTTCCAGCCAGTGAGGCGCACCAAACATAGCATCCATAAATATATTTTTTCCTATCATAGTCATTACAGCCAACTAGAGTCAAGAGAGCACCAATCAATTCAATGAAACAATCCTTCATGGCGGCGGTGAGGCTAGGGTTTCATACCCAGCCAAATGAAAATCATTAACCACGATTTTCGTAACTTTTCCAAATGTCAAAGCATTTGAATCAAAGGCTTTTGATGCCATTTTCAAAAATTAGATAAGATTTGAAGCCCACAATGATTTAGGTAAACATCATTATGTATTTAGAATATGTTGTCTAAGGAATGTCGACCACATCATTTCCACCAAATATAGCATGAAAACTATTGACTTCACCAAGTAAACTTTAATTTGAGTCAAAGATTCTCATAATGCTAACATAGAAGAATGAAGGCTGCCAATAACTTCTTACATAAGACAAGAACAAATAAATATAATTCCAAAGATAACCAATGGTCGACTATCAAGGTTGAGATATATCAAACATTTAAATGAACTTTATGAAATATGGTAAGCCCAAGTGAGATAAAAAATACACTAAGTGTAATATGCAATGTAAACCATATCTCATGAAGAACCCTGATTACTAATCAAAGCCAAGTCAAAACCATGAGTTGTGATACCTCCAATAGAGTAACATGAAACAAAGTTCATTGATAATTGAATATCTTATGCCAAGATTATATTGAAAATGAAAGCAATGTCTCAAAAACAAGTTCCACTGAGTCAAATGAAGCAATAAGAAAACTGTCTGAGATGTAGCAATGCATAGAAATGTTGAACCAAATATGAGCCATGATCATCAATGATAAGTCATACTAGCTAAAACCATAACTGAGTATACCATGAATTAACATACCTGAACATGTGAAGTAACAAATTCATAAATCTGAAGCTGAAGAGAGCCCTGTCACCGTGAATACTGACTGAAGAAACCTGAACCAAGCCTTATCAACATTTATCAACACTGTCAGTCCAAAATAACATAATCATTTGCAAAGAAATAGCATTCATAACACTGAACCAGAATTCTCATCAACATGAATCTGAATCATAAAAAATAACCATATGTAATAGCCAAGTGTCATCAAATATGTATCATGATAAAGCATAAATATCCAATCTAAACTGTCAGACCAAGAGAACCAAGAAAGTGATTTTGTCATCAAGGACAAACCATGAATAAGCCATGAACACAATTGAGATCCAACACACCTATCATCCTTTTATTTCTGTCACCATCTTGGTTTTCCCTTATCAAATGGTTTAAGGATACTCCATCATCCAATTCAACCCTAAACAAAAATCCACCCAATCATTCTATTAGTCAGCCTTTGTCCTTGTTGAACTACATTGCCTCTATGACTAGATGTAGGCAAGGCCATCTATCGATGTACCCCCGAGGCATTAGGTCAGTCCTTTAGGCATTTTCAAATAAAATCATGATTCACTCCCTTTGTCATTTCAACAAATTCAAGAGTCGCATTGAACTACAAGACAATCAAATAAATCAAAAATAGTCAAACTCAGATACAAGACAGTCATTTCATCAACATTTAAATTTTGAACCAATAGAAAAAATAGTCCAATCCATCGTCTAGTCAAAATCAGTCAAATTGCCAAAAACAATGTCAATCTCATCACTCTATGGGTCCCTCCAAGATGTGTCCTTCTTGGACTTAGACCTTGTCAAAATGTCATTTTCCTTTTTAGGATGTGTCCTTCCTGACGATAGGCACTGTCCAACCATCAAAACTGTCAAACTATCTAGTAATTAACTTTTGACATTGGCAAACACATTCAATGGCTATTACTTTTTCTAGTCTATTTTGTCTTATCTTTTTCTCTTGGTCATGTTACTAGCTACCTCGAGGATGTCCCATGAAGGATTTAGAGGTGCGATGATATCTGATGACCTATTTTTTTATCTTTGGTTGTTGTATGTGGATTATCTTGACAAAAAGACTAGGGAAACTTTTCCCTTAGTATGAGTTGGGACATTCCTTGCCTACAACTGCCCTTTTGCAAGTGGATGACCTTGCATACCTTGGTCTATGTCATACCATGGTGTTTGTTGTCCATTTGTTTCATTTTTACCTCCCAATGATCATTCGAGCAACATCTATTAGTACTTTGGCAAATATTGAAGGTTTCTTTCCCTTCCCACCCTTCTTCATTCCCCCTTTAACATTTTTTCTAGTCTGCATCTTCATCATCCATATCCTCGTGTCCTTCATCTTCTCTTCTTCTCATCCATTTTGAGAGTGTCACCTCATCCTTGTCTTCTCTCCTCATTTGGCATACTAGCACAATCATCATTCTTCCTCATCCTGTCTTGACTCGGGGGGCAGTCACTACCGATATTATTCTTCACTCATCCAAAGAGGGAACTTATTTTCTTTGTCACAATGCGATAAACTGCATTTTGACAAAGAGGGAAAAAATGTAGACACATAAAAATATCCTAGACCTACAAACCACATTTTTTTTTGTCTTATCATATTTCTTCTATAGTCCAAATTCAACTATTAGTTAAATAATTCTCAATTATTTAATTAATCCATGTCTTTTATTCCTCTTGACTATTTAAAATAAATAAACTAATGACCTATGTCTCTCCATAATTGAAAAAATTCATAAATTCATTTAATTATTACTTGTCCACTATTTCTTTGTTATTATTTAAATAAATAAACTTTATTTATTTATTTAAATACGTCAGTAATTTCCAATGTCCTCTTATAATTAAATATTTTTTTATAATTTATTTAATTATTGTCCACCTTGGCTTTTTCTAATTCTTTCTCCAAGTAATTATTCTGTCACATGGCCCCACTTTTGAGTTAAATCAATTTTTAATTCAAAAGGTTAACTTTCCCTCTTAAAATAAAATAATTTCTAATATTATTTAATTTTTCAACTCTTTCTTTTTGCGTGTCATTCTTATCTTATTTTATTTTTTAGCTCTTTCTTTTTTTGTTCCATTCTTATCTCCTTGTCACATGCAATATTCTCCCTTTATTTGGTTTTTTCAAAATCAAATCTTAACCCCTCATTTCAAATTTACCCTAATGTTGCCCTAACCCTAATTGTGGGTTGTCATATTCAATCTTAAACATTGATCTTAGGGCATTTTTCAATCTTCCATCTTGGTCATTCATCCAAAATTGACTTTTCTATAAAAAGGCATTTTTGGCCTCATTTGACATACTTCATACATCTTGATCTTGGCATCTCTTGACATTGTGACTTCATGCTTTAGACATTCTCATACTTTAGGCTTGCTTCATAGTTGCATACTTGCATTGTGTAGCTTTTTGATAGAATCCTTCAACATTTGCTAAGGACATTGTCATGACTCTACTTGCAGCAAATAGAGAAGATGCAATCAAGTGATTTATGGAGGTTGCAAACATTTGGTAATATTGTTCTTGTTTTTCATGTTTTTACTCCTTTATTCTTCATTGTTTTGCTTTGGGTTACTTTATTTATGCTCTAATATGCTAAGCTAGGTTTTTCCCTAAGCTACAACTAGTGATGGATAATTTCATGCATTTGGATATTTGGTTGATTATTGTAGCCTATCCATCACATTAGTTGCTAGTTGTTAGAGTTATTATTATTTGATATGTAATTTTATATGATGGGTAACTTTTTACATTTGGATACTTGATTAATCATTACACTTCAAAGATAGTTATGATAATTTTTTAGAAGGAATATAAGTTTAAATAATTTGTTCTTTCCCCCTTCTAAATAATTTAAACATATTTTATATATTTTTATTTTCAAGAAAATTTAAAACTCATTCAAATATTTTAAATAAGTTTAGCTAAGTAATTAAGCCGAGAGGGATTATTACCGAGAGGCTTATATAGTGAAAGCAACGAAGGATTTTGAAGCTGCATTGAAAATGACAGGCGGGAGTCATGTGTTGCTTTTGCTCAATCTTTACCTAATTTAAATGGTGAATAGTATTATTTTATATGAATTAGCAAAAATGTTGCAGGCTTGTATTTGAATTGTCCCTATCTAAAGTATTTCGCGAGATTCAAAATAGGAAATTTTGGTGACAATAATTCCATTTTGTATTCTTGCTTCGAGAAAACAAAAAAAAAAAAAACTCCTGTAGAGCCCTTGCAATGCCATCTCCCAACCTCTGCCATGCCTAGAAGTGTCTTGTTGCTGCACCAACTCTCCTCAACATAGCGATTAGGGTTGAAAATTTTAGCCGTTCTTTTGCTTTTGATAATGTTCACCCTAATTTATATTCACTGTGCAAAATGAATTTTAAAATGGAGTCTAAAACAATTAGTTCGGCATATCAATTGCAATATTGTGGGTATAAAAATAAAATGGTTAAAGAGTTTTAGACTTACCGAAGAATTGAATTAAAATTAGAATTTGTTATTTTAGAGTATTAACTCACTATTATTTGTTTTGATCTCTATTAAAACTCATCTTGAGCAAATGATGATTAAGTGACTAATGTGAGGATATGTTCTCTACTTAAATGCTTAAAATTCCCCTCACCCTTCATCTTCATTTGATAATTTCTTTTAAATAAATTATTGTTGTTGAATCATAGTTTACTTAAAGATCATGTATTAGTTTTGGTAATTGTTCACAAAAATAAAATAAAATATAGAAAGCTTGTTAATTGCTGGAACCACTACTTTGATTATACATCACCGTTTCCATGGAGAATATTACAGTAGAGTAAATAATAAGCTAATTAGAGTAAAAGAAAGTAAAATCCCCTTCCTTCATTTTCTTTTATCAACTAATGGTTTTGAAATTAGAAACTTACAATTTAAAAGATTTTATGTAAGAAACAAATAAACTTTTTAGGTTTAAAAAAAAAAGTTTATAAAAAAGAAAATTAAAAAGGAAAGAAAGAAGTTACGTGAGAAAATTTTGAGAAAGAAGGGTAAAAGAATAAGTCATGGAATAATAATTAAGAACATAAAATAGGGAATTTAAATATATCTAAATAAACATTTTAATAAATAATGTCTAAATATATTTAGAGGTATTCTAATGGTTAATTTTAAAAGAAGAGGAGATTTATATATATAATTATGTTTATATTATAATCTATTCATAATTATATTTAAATTTTTATATCATTATACTTATTAGGTCGAGAGGCCAGTGAAAGCAAGTTTTTGAAGTTGTATTGAAAATGATAGGCAGGTGGAAGTCATGTGCTGCTTTTGCTCCCGTCAGAATTTTGCGGATGGAGAAAATTGGTATTTTTTCATGATCTAAATCC
>VDFB02317790.1:24936-68482 GCA_007258455.2 Sequoia sempervirens | reverse complement strand
GTGGTAGCTACCTCCTGGATCTGGTAACCACCTCCGATCTTCAACCCTTTGCAGATTTGGCCTCCGATGTCCAACTGAGATGAAACAAAAGGAAAATTTGACTATCTCGGGCACTCGGATGCAATGGCGAGCTCAGATCTGATGCAACAAGCTCCCAAATGCTCCTGCAATACAAGGAAAAAAAGGGAACCCTCCAAGAATCTCTCCAAAATACTGACTAAAGGCACTCCAAAAGCTCTGATATCATGTAAGAATTGGCTATGAAGGTAGCCACCCAAGATCTAGAAGCCTAATAGAAAGCACAAAAGAGAGAAAATAATATGACAAGAATAAACTGTATTCAATGTCAATAATATGAGATAATGGAATGGTACTAATGTACATAGGAGACCCCTTGGTTATATGGACAAGGTGAGAACATAGGAGGGCATAAGATTATGACAAGTGTCGTAATCTTATGACATGTGACAACAAGGAAAAGTTATCACTCCATCTAAAGTGGAAAAGGATAATGTGATAATTTCCACAAAAGGTGGATCACCTACAAAAGGTGGAGAGATAATCACATGATGTGTCCACAAAAGGTGGAAGTGATGTGGTAATGACATGTCAAGTCCACCAAAAGTGGAAAATCTCCAATAACCTCCTATGTGGTCCCTAAGTAAACTTAACTAAGGTGTAATTATGACCTAGGACAAGGTACAAGACATTTAATTATACCAACAAAAACAAACATTCAACAACTCATCGAATTTCAAACCCCTTAGATAGAGAAAATACCTTTGACAAAACCCAAGAGCTATTGTTTACCCTAGGGATTATATCTCTAGAGGTTTCTAAGTAATTGGGTTCAAATCTTAATTTTCTCTTACAAAGGTCAACACTAGGCAACCCTTGTTCTAATTTCTTGGAAATTCCACATAGCACTCTGTGGGAGAAAAAGAAGTTGTCACATTGGACATCTAGTTCCAAAAACTAAGCAAGAAGTGTGTTTGTGGTAAAAACAAGTCATTAACCAATATTAACTCAAATTGGACCCCACATATGTGCTTGCTTATCTTTTTATCATCTTTCGAGCAAACATTGGTCTTTTTATTTTGAATTACTCTTAGAGAAAGGCATGTTCTCCATTATCTTGGTCTAGTAAACAAGTCCTTCTTAGGTTCATTTAGGATCAAATAAAACACTTCATCCATCCCAAACATCTATCAAAACCCATCCCACCAAACAACTTTAGAGCTTTGGAAACATCATTCTAGACTTGGGTAAATTATCAAAATCAAAATCACCTTGTTTAGTTAGGTGTAGGGGAATGCATCCTTTCTCATACATTTAATTGAATTAGCAATCCTTTGAACAAATTCTTCCTAAGCTCATATCCAACATCTTAGGGTGTACAAGTTCATTATCCAAATCAAACCAATCAAAATCAAACCCTAAGTTTAGCATTGATTCAAAGTCCCTAAATGTTCAACACCCATATCATTCACCCCTTTCATCCTTCATCTCATCATTGGTCCTAAACACCTTAGAGGTCACTTTTACAACAAGGTCAAAACAAAAGAGTTGAATGGAATATAAAATTGATCCATACATCATGAGTAATCCAAGTCAACCAAATTATCAAAGCCTTGCAATGCAAATTGATTTTCAAAACTCACATTTATACAATCCACACATGGGATCATTATCTCCTACAAACCTCAATGGTACAAAAAATGTGAGTCTACCCAATCTAAATCTTGGAACACCTTTTCCAATGGTAGATTTAAATCCAAGTCCAACATTACAAATCTATCAACCAAATACTCAATGCATGAGTCTTCAACAAAACAACATTATCCCACCAAATCCATACATACCAAATATGAATATGCCAAACTTTACAAGTTTTCCAGACATGAACATTCCAAACTTGGCAAACTTTGGGGTATATATGTTCGCAAATCATACAAATATTGTTCAATGTCCAAACAATAGGTTAACGACTCCATTTATTGATCCAAGTCAAGGAAACACCATGCAAAATCAAAGTTGCCTAAATCAGGGCAATGTGATTCCCAACACCAACAATGTTCAATTTCAACCTATCATGCAAAATATGAACATCATCCCAAATTAGAACATTGCCCAAAATCAATTTGTCCATGATCCCATTCAAAAACCACAAGTATGCAACCGAAATCTGCTTGAAAAAAAACCAAATCAACTATATCAAGGAAGTCACGATCGAAATAAAGATCAAATTTGGTGAGATCAAATTGAGCTACACTTACCAAAATAGTTGAGTCATTGTGCCAAGAGACATCTCCAACACCATTATCCATATCAACATGATTCCTTGGTTTAGGGCTTCCCCCTTTACCTAGCACCAATCACTCCATCCAAATCAATCAACCTAACACCAATCAATCCATCACATCAAATCCATTGAATATACCATCAACATCGCACCAACAAATGGTATCTAATCAAATGACAATTCAATCATGACAAATCAAAATATGGTCTCCCAAGGATCTATCACCATGGTCATTCTAGCCATTCCTATCACCCCGATCACTCCAACCACTACTATCACTCCAAATGTATCTCAACCATGCATCATCACATTCAACAAAAAAACACATCTACCATCACCACCACCCAAACCAAACACATCAAACCTATATAGCATTACATTTCAAGCCATTTAGTAGGCTGCTTATCAAAAGGTACTCCAACAAAACCAAAACTGACAAGTTGCACAACTAGCTGCTCAACAAGCTGCACAAGTTGCTCAAGTTACCCAAGCCACACTACAAGCCCAACAAGCACAAGCCTAGGATCAAGTGCAAGCATAAGCTAAAACCCACTACCAATCCCAACAAGAAAATGTTGTTCAAAATCCCAACAAAATGTTAACAACTCCATGTATTGATCCAAGTCAACGATCACATGATCAAGACCTATGCAAGAATGAACACATGGAAGACGTTTCTACCTCATCTGAAGATGAAATCAACATACATCAATCTGAGTCACTTTTTGATCATGATAAGAATCCTTCAACAATATTTGACAATGATCCATTTCAAGGAGTGTTAACATTATTTGATCCTATGATTACCAATCCATCAACCAATGATCATGTTGAAAATGTCTCTACATCACCTAATAAGTTAGAAGACATATCTCAAGAATTTATTCCAAAGCATGATCAATGTCTTTCACCAAGGTCTAGCAATGGTCCTTTCCAAGACATGTTTTCAGATATTGAAGGAATATTCAACTCAACATTTGATCCAAATCCACTTAACGATCTAGAGGATATTGAGCCACTTCCTAGTCGTAATAAATATATCCAAGGATCCGTTGAAACTGACCCATGTCAAGAACTTGTTCCAAAGCATGACAAATACAAGTCCAAAATTAATCAAGATCAAGAATTTGTATCTCAAAGATACTACAATGATGTAATGGACACTCTCCTATCTATACAAGATGTCACAAATGATGATCACATCCATATAGAACATTCTCCTCTATCTACCCATGAGATGCTTTCTGCATGGATGGACACGTAGATGATCTTCATTTAGAATAGGATTCCTTTAATCCTAACATTATTACACAAAAAGAGTAGGTTATTGATTCCTATAGTCAAACTAAATTATCAACATTAGGATCAGATATATCCCAAATTCAAACTGAGGACATTAGGTATGCAGATATCCAACATTATCCACTCAAGGAAACATGTCAAATAGAACGAGATATTCTAGAGTTAGTAGAGCAAAAAATTGAACTAACGTCATCTACAACAGCTATCTATGAGAGAATGCTTATCGAACAAGACATCTTAGAACAAGAAGAATCAAGAACAAAGGTACTAATTCCACAATATTGGCAGAAACTATGTTTCAAGAAAACGTCAACATAGGGAGCACGAAGAGTCCTTTTAATGAAACTAGTGTCAATACTACAACCAGCCATGTCATGAATTTTCATCCACCCATCACCCCATCCATGAATTGGGACCAACGTCAAAAGAAAGAATTGAGTCAAAGCATAAAGAACATTATCAAAGAAAAATAAGCTAAGAATCATGAAGGACAAATCAAATACAAGTGGATACCAAAGAATACAAAGAAAGATTATCCCTATCGAACTCCATTAGTCAAAGAAACTATGGGGAAAAATAAAAGAGGGAAAAGTATCCATCAAAGATGTCCACAAAAGAAAAATCAGAATTTTAAAGCAATGTACAAAGTGTATCAAACAATTGGTCCTAATTCCATGCACACTTTCGTATCCACCCATCATTTCTCATCTTCCCAAGTTTGGATAGTCAAAGATTCCAAGCTGTCAAGTAATTCATCTTTTATCCCTAAACACACTCCATCCACACCTCCACACATGATATCCAATTCTCAAATTGACCATGTATTAGCAATGACCCTTCATCATAAGGATTCTGAAGGCACTCTATCGTGATGTACACAAAAAGACAAAGTTAACCATGATATCAATAAAGTAGATCAAGAATCCCAAAAGTTGCATTCAAGTGCATGTATCTTAGCAAAGCAGCTCCTTCAAGCAGGATATCGATGGTACATTATGACAGGGGCATCTACATCAGCAACACCTTGTGATTCAACATGAGCTTAAAATCTTCCAAAAAAATAAAAAAATAAAAAATATGAAAATCCAAAAAAATGAAAAAGGATTGAAAACAGTAAAGATTTTTTTTTTCCTCTAGTGAAAACCACTACGGTGGTGCTTTGGACAGGTACCATGATGAAAACCTGGAAAATAGGCATCATGTGTAGAATCGAGCATCTACGTGCGCTAGTTCAGGTGAAAGCATCTTATTCCATCCATAATAAATCCAACATTCCATCCATCTTATCCATAATAAATCCATTCATCCATGAACCTTTTATCTAATCCATTTTCATATATTTGCATCCATAGTCCAAATTATCTTGATCTTGATGAAAGTTTGGGGCACACTTTACACTTGATTATGGTAAACATCTTGACATGGGTCGCTTTCATTGATCCTATCCTATCCAACATTATCTAAGCCATTAAACATTATCCAAATGTCCATTTTCTATCCAAACACCTTATCTTATTGCAAGATAATCTATATCCATCCATCCATACACCCATCTAGGCATCCACCCACGACATTCCCTACATTGCTAGACACTGGGGGTAGATATTTGCATCTTGCTTCGGGAATAAATCTTGATCTATACCCTCCAACTTATGTGGTGATCCAAACATTGGAAAACATGAAATCAGATTAGTCAAACCACCTGTGAGCAAAATTCCAAATCACTAGCCCATGGTATATTTTGACAAGAAGACATTCCTTATCAATCTTTATCTTTCATCAAACATCAATCCAAACAATCACTATCAGTTGCATCTAAGTTGCACGTCAAACGTCACATCGAATCATTCAAACAGATTTTGTTCCAAATCAAGCTTCATCAATCCTAATCGATCAAATTCAAGCAATCCATCATCTTGGGATATCCATCCTAATCCTTTTGTTGCTTAACACTATCCCTGCATTATTATGTAACCTAAAAAATGTTATCATCATCAATCCCTCATCATCTTGGGATATCCATCTTAATCCTTGTGTTGCTTAACATTATCCTTGCATTGTTGTGCATCCTCAACAATGTTATCATCATCAATCCTGATCAATCAAATCCTTGCATTGTTGTGCATCCTCAACAATGTTATCATCTTCAATCCATTGATTTGATTAATCAACCCTAGCTTGATTTTCAACAAAATCCCAAACAAAGCATTGATATCATCACATATCCATATCCAAATCGTCAAAATCATGCGAAAATCCAAAAACACTTAAAAAATCTAGAAAAAATGTCAAAAACATGGAATCCAAACTATGTCGTCTCTGAGCTTAAATGTAGGCAAGGTTAATATTTGATCAGCCCCTGAGACATCAAAATCCAAAAAAAATCGAAAAAGACACAAAATCCAAAAATATTCATAAAATCTCAAAAAACCCCAAAACATTCAAAAAATAATAAAAATCAAAACATTTGTAAAATATTGAAAATAACAAAAAACAGCCTCAAAACATTGCAAAAAAATGTCAGAAACATCCAAATATTTGAAAAAATCCATCCATCTCATCTCACTTTCTTAATTAAATAATCAATCATCCATATTAAATTGATCCTCACCCCTTCATCCTTTGGCAAAACAAACAAACAATCACAACAATCATCAAAATCAAACTTCAAACACAAAATCAAAATCAAACAACAAAACCATTAAATGCAATCAAACTCTGATCATTCACAAACATGTCAATCAACCTTATATCAATAGCCTATCAATCAACTTATCAAACCATCATCATCATCCTATACAATGCATGTCCTAGGATATATTGTTCCGACAATGGGCATCATTTTGGATATCACTTCGATTCTTATGCTATCAAAAAACATCCCTCTGGATGAAGGTATGAAGAACATTGGCTTGTTTGTGTACTTGATATTTTCTTTTGATTTATATTATTGTGCTCATTCCAAGGACCTCTCGATGATATTTGAACGAAGGAGTTAGAGAGATAGGAATGGGGCAACAATCATTATCCTTTTGTCTATTGTGCTTGTTGGACATTCTTGTAATATAACTTGGTGAATACTTGCTTTGTTCGGTACGTCCTAGCAAGGTTTCCATATGCCAAGTGTGAAAAAGAATACTCCTATCTGTTTGTCGAGTCAAAGTCCATCGTACTAGGTACAACGCCATCTTGGTTGTCTATACCTTGATGCATCGTATCTACATATATGTAATAAAACATAAGGTAAGTAGCCCTTTTTAAAGTCCCAATCCTTGATAAGGAAATCATCATCATCTATCATCATCATCATCATCTCTAATAAAGTCTCGTTAGATCATGGACTTGTTGGATCCTCTTGTTATCATCTCATTTCTTCTTTCTTCTCTCCGTGCTAACATAACATGACCAATGCATTCATCATGCATCAACAAACCGTCAGCATACCACATATCATTCATATCATACATAGTAGGAAACACCGATCATTTCACATGCATTGCATTTGCATCATCATCATAACTATCCATACGTCCATCTTGAACCTCTTTGTTATGAGATCGACCCTCAAATTGAATCTTTTTGATCGATCTCTCGAGGGGTTAATGTACTAGTGTACGTCTTTCCGCTGGGGCATCCAAAAAAATCAGAATTTTTTTGAATTTTTATCACGAAAAGTTTATTCTTTGAACCAACGCAGCAATCCCAAGTCAAGTTAAATTCACAACTATGAGCTAGATCTAGAACTACGAAGGTAGCCCAAAATAAAACATAATAAAATATTTTGATTCTCATGCATACACATTACTATCTAGTATATTTATAGGTTCTAAGGTGCATTAATTTTATTATCTTCATTAATTAACATATAAAAGTCAATTGCATAACTAATTCGTGTTCTCTCCCATCATTAATTACTATTTATATCATGATTATATTATCAATTTTGTAATACCGAACCTTTTAAACTAGGACATTAGTATGAAAATATGTATCAACCATTTACTTTTTAATACAATTATAGCTATATTATGTCAACTATACTCACTAGAAGAGTGATGATATGGACTCAAGATGACAGATGTAATGTACCCTACCAATGACATGACCCAAAATATTCTTTCTCTTGTGGAAAAACCTTGTCAGGAAAGGGTAAGTTAAATTGACTACCTTCTTCATAGGGAAGGGTATTATGGTGAGTGATAGTGGTATTATTGTCTAAAATGGAATTCACGACACCTTTACTTATCTCTCTAGGAATAAGTTCCTAGTGGTAGATTATAGTGTACAGATTTGTATGGTTGGATGTTGATTAGTTGGTATGATTCTGTATTATCTTCAAATTTAGGGGTTTGGTATGATGTTGAAGACAAGTAAGGGGTTGGTGTAGAGCTCAATATGGATGGTTGTCTAGTAGGCTTACGAGACTGTGACCAATAATTATAACCTTCTAAGGGTCATCAGAAAACTTGATGGGGCCATGTGTTTGGAGAGCTCAATATGGATTATTGTCGAATAATTTAGGAATCCATGATTTGAAAGTTCATGGAAGGAAGAAATCAAGAATTCAACTTGAAGCTATACCTTTTTGAGGGTCATGGGGTAGCTTGATGGAGTTCCACCCGATTCAAGATTTAATTCTTCAAAAGGAAAATCTTCTTAAGAATGTATCCATATTTTTTTATAATCAACAAGTTTTTTTATGTAAGCCTTATCTGGGGTCCCTTGGCAAGGTTAACTCTAAGATTTTGGGGATACATTTGTAGGAAAAATAGAATAAGGGTGGGAATGTTAGCATAATTATTAAATGGTATATTACATTGTTTGTGTGGGTGTTTGAGTAAGTAGTTAAATTGTTCGGTAACTGTTGCTTCATTAAGTAATTGCTACCAATTGCTCCCTTGTATAAATGCTTTACATTACATTGAATGAATCAAATAAGCATTCACCAACAGTGTATCTATTAAATATCTATCTCTATCAATCAACATCTAATATTTAGTTACAAAACTAATTTGAATTATCCCCCTTTATTAATTTCAAGGTATGTCATGATAATATTGTCTATATTTTAATTCCCCAACTTTTAAAGTAATAAATTAGCACAAAAAACATGAACTAACCATTTTTTTTATAGAATTGTAACTATATTATTGTAAATATACTCACCATAAAAGTCATGACATAGAATAAAAATGACACATGCAATGCATCCTTGCTAATGGCGTGACTTAAAATAATTTCTCTTGTGGATAAATCTAGTCAAGAAATGGTCAAAAATCAGCTTGATCATTATATTTTTCCTTGAAGGGTAAAAAATTATCTGATTTCTACAATCCTTAACATGCACACATTTTCCATAGTTTCAATACTTCACTCTACTCTTACTAGGGTCCTACAATGACCTCAAGACGTAGATCTTTGAAAATATTTTTCCTAATCCACTTTTGATCCTTATTTTTCTTTAAGCCTTGCCCAAACAATTAATAGATCCTTTAAGCTCCCTTCCACAAATTTTCTCCTTATTTATTCTTTAAGAAAAATAGTAACAAAGGAATCCAACTTTGAGCCTATCATCTGACCAATTATATGAAGGATTAGATTAACGCACAATTTAGGTAAAGAGAAATGTGGAAAAATACACATCTTCCAAATCTATCTTAACATCTTTATTTTTACTTCATAAAATATGACCATAGCAGATCTTGACAGTCCCTATAACATTGTTTTTCGTAAATGAAAAAGTTGTTTATTCTTGTTAAATAATTTACAATTTGAAACTGGGATAATTTATTATTTCAAACATCAACGTCGTTGGATAAATATGAATATTATTAGTTACAATCCTTCAATGAAACTAAAGAAATGTTTGGAATTCTAGACGATGTAGATTATTTGCACATATAGACAAATGGATTCATTTGAAATAAATCCATGATATCTAAACATTTTAAAATTCTTGAGAGAAAAGAAGAAATGTAAGCATTTAATTGCTTAACTAAGTGTAAAATGCATACATACATACCATAGTGACCAGATTGAGTTTGCTTCGATAATAACTGTGTAGACACAACATCCCATGTTTTTATTGAGATTTTTTCTTTTACAGCTACAGAGAACCTTCTTGCAGCTAATCAAATGTGCCCATTTTAATGACAACTAAATGAAGTTGGTTGCGGCATGGGCTTCCCCTAAGAAATTGCCACAGACAGGAGGGACTCTAGGTTTTGTTTTTTTTTTCTCGCCCTGTCCAAAGAGCCCCGCCTATTAAAAAAATGTAGTCCTTTTGACAACATGCGACTCCCCCAACCCCCCCAACTGGCAAGTGTAAAGTCATATTTCACATCCTTTTCCAGCATAAGCCACCAGATATCCATGCAAATTTTGAAGGCTTCAACAAGGCACGTGGGGAAGGAAAAAAAAATGTTGTACCTTATTATATATAAATCATTTTAAATTTTTATTCTTTTGAAACATTTCAAACTTCTCCTTTTTAAAGTAAAATAAAATACTTAACATTAAAATTTATTATTATTTTACTTTATCTTTTTTAAATTTTTTAAAAAATCTCCAAATAAATTAAAAGAACTTATAATGTTCTTATTAATTATAATATTATTTAGTAATAATATATTTTTTATTCTTTTATTATAATAATAATTAAATAAAATGAAAAATATTAATTGTATTTTCTGTATCAATTCTCACTTAGTTTGGGCACCATTTTGATGAACAATCTAAATACAACTATGTATCAAAAGTTAAACACTATTGTGCTAAGTTCGGTTCACAACCCTCATTAACACATGTCTCTGATTATTATTATTATTATTATTTTCTTAGCAAAAGGCCAAGGCCTAACATTATATATTAATATGCATATGAACTTTACAGACTTAATCAAAATTATAGTAGTGATTAATATGAAACCAAATCAAAATTGAGTGAAATAATTCACTCATCTATCCTTTATCAACTAGGGTCCACTAGTTTGTAACTTATCAACTACATACATATTAATAAGCATCAACAAATAAAAGATGCCAATTATATAGCTTGCTTTTTGTAATTGAAATAACAAAAAGTACAAGTTTTAAATAGAAAAATTTGGTTCCTCATTTTAACTTTTTTCATTCCTCCATATCAGCTGCACTAGCCCCATAGCCTTGCATACCATCCCTTGCATATGGTATTACACAATTTATGACTTGCTTTGCATTTTGTTCTGGAAACTAAACATTCTCCATACTATTTTCATCCTTTCCTTCATTCATATTTTCTTCCTCTACCTATACCTCTTCACTTGGCCCAGCGTGATGCTAAATGTTTAAGATACAAAGAGGACGACCATGCCTGTTATTGTGATTAAGCAAGTATGACAAAGCATAAAATTTTTCCATAAAATTATCCACGATTGGGTTTCCCAATTCAGCAAAAAACAAAATTAAAACTCTCTTCATTGCCCAAGGATCATCATTTTTTAGCCCATTTCTCATTGCCTCGAAAGCTGCTCTAAAACACTACTTTGACTTGAGGCATTTCTTAAGGAAAAGGCCACCTACAAGTCCTTTGCCTCTATCCAAATTATAAGCTTGCACACCTTGTAGAAGCTCATCTTCACTCAACACATTCGGAAGCACCACTATATCCACTATAACCTCCAAAAGATCAAGAGACTACAGAAGATGAAGTGCATTTGATAGAAAAATGGAGACAATTTGGGATGGGAAAAGAATTCTTGGTGCACTTGGGGTAAGCACATGTTCTCTTATGACAACCCTAATGCTCTCGACCAAATCAGGGCAAGACACTCTGAAAAAAAAGGATAATTCAAAATCCTTAATCTCTTTCGAGAATGGACATTCCCTTGTTCTAATTTTGATAGGAACCCTGAAATTTTTGACTGAATATTAACTTGCTCTTCTTACAAAACCCAAATTTAAAGCCTAGAAACAATTCCCAGACCCAAAAACTTATAGCTAGGTAAAGATGTCTAAAAAAACCAAAAGCATGCAATGAATCTCTCAGAAAGAAAGCACAAAAAAAAATGTATAGTAGCTTTGAATTATCCAGAAAGATTGCAAAACACCCCAGAAATAAACATTCGACAAAAACTTAAACCAAGAAACCCAACACATATACTTTGCAAATGACTTAGAAAAGATTAGAAATTTTTACCACCATAGTGCTAGAAGATTGCAACCATGTGTTTTCAGCCGATGTGGTACATAACTAGAACCTCTGCTAGTTGATGAAGAAGAACCGAGAAACTCTTGCAAAGAAAGTATCTCAACAAATGATTTAAAATGAATTGAAAGCATTTCAAATGTGCACCTTTAAAAATCTTGAAAAATAGCTCACACGTATAGAAGGCCACAATCCTTACCATGATTAAAATTAGTTGCAATTTCCCATTAAATTCTATCATTCTCCATACAATATCAAAATACAGCCATTATGAGAACTGGTGCAATGCAACATGAAGGTACCACATTCCATCAAAACTTATTAAGGCATAAAAATTAATGATGAAACTTGTAGCCTACAAATCCTTGAACCACAGACAAAATAGCTTTGAATAAAGAAGCAAACCATCTCCTCCAACTGTAATTCCACCTTAGAAACAAGTAACACATGTGTCAACGCTAGACCCATTTTGACCATTCAATAACTCACCAATTCCTTTGCGCAAATATCCTCTAGCCGACATCCTTAAAAGCTTTAGCATTAGAAGAAATCGTGCCTCCAAAATTTCCAAGTTTAATCATAGAAAATGATTAAAGAAAATTTTGAATAACAGAAAAGTTGCATTCATTGAAATTTTAAAATTTAAAAAACAAAACTCCTGCAACCATAAAAAAATGTTAGTAAAAAAGAGGCAGATTAAGAAAGCCTAGCTTTCTCCAAATTGATCAACTCTTGAAGAGGTGTATTGCTTCAGTTTGAGTTCAATTCATAAGAAATTTCACTCTTATGTTGTTCACAACCAAGACTTGCAAGATAATCTGCCACATAATTTCCTTCCCTATAGATGTGATTCAGATCAAAAGATTCTAGAGAATTGAGCAAAACCCAAACCTATTCCAAAACATATTGTATCTTCCAATTTGAGGAACTTTTTCTCCTACATAAATTTATAATGAGTAATGAGTCACCTTCAATTGAAACTTTTGAATATTTGAGATGTTAATAAACTGCAACCCAATAAGCAAAGCTTGAACTTCAACTTGATTATTTGTGCCAACAACAAGATGAACAAATTTTGCTCCAATGATCTCCCCAAAATGAAGGCCAAGTCTTCAACTGCTTAGATTCCCAATCTGTAAACTCCGATCCAACATGTTTTGAATGATGTACATAAGTATTTACAACTTCACATATTGACCTTTCCAAAATCAACAACTCTTGATCCAGATTTGAGGTTTCTTTATGGAAAATCCTTTTATTTCTCTCCCACCAAATACACCAAACCATTGAAGAGGGTATGAATTTCCATAACATGCAAATAAAAAACTTTTGTATGAAATAGGCTAGCTTGTGAACATTTCCCAAATAGTGAATGGTGAAAGAGAAAACCAACCTAATTTATGTTTCATAAACTCCCAACAAGCATTAGCAAATAGACATTGTAAGAAAAGATGATCAACCTCTTTAGAAATTGTATCACAAAGTTCACAGTTGAAAGGAGCAGCTATTCCTAATTTCACTAACATGTCACTTGTCAAAACTTTGTGCTTTAGCGCTAACCAAGCAAAACAACCTGCCTTAGGGAGTACCACCGAATTCCAAAAGAAAGACATATGGATCCTATTTAGTTCAATATACTGACTGAAACTATAAATATAATCACTAACTTTCCAACCCAAATTTTGTGACCAATACAATTTAGCAGACTGAAAATCATACTAAGAATAAAGAGAGGGTAACCATTCCAAGAGTCTCCAGAAATTTTCTTTTATGCCGTCATGTATTTCCCAAGTTAAATGAGGAGAACTATATTTCCTACATACCAACATAAAATTCCACATTATTGAGCCTTGAGGAGGCTTAGAAATAGTGAAAATACACTCTGAATCCCCAAAATATAAATATTTAGATTGCATGATCTTACACCACTTAGAATGAGTTTTATCATGCATGTGCCAAACTAACTTTTCCCCTAAAGCCAAATTTCTTGAAGCCAAATTATGAACTCTTGCTCCACCTTTAATTTTATCTCTACAAACTTTTTCCAAAGAAATAAGCAGATTTTTCTTCTTATTATCCAAATTTCCCTTCCATAGAAATGAACAAATCATCTTCTCAATAGTAAGAATTACAGATCTAGGAGCCTTTAAGATCGCCACAAAATAGTTTGGAATTGAGGATAAAACTGAATTAACCAATAAAATTCTCCCTGAAAGAGAGAGCCAATGCCCTTTCCAATTAACAATTCTATTTTGCATACTACTGATGACCTTGTCCTAGTAAGAAATCCTATTTGGACTAGAGAAAAAAGGAATGCACAAACATTTGCATGGCAATTCAGCTTCTTGAAAACCCAAAAGCTGAATAATTTTACCTTTCAACATAGGATTAGTGTTAAGAACATATACTTTAGATTTATTTGCATTTACACATTGATCTGAAGCCAAGGTATACTTATCCAATAAAACTGTAATCTCCTTTGCTTCAAATAGTGTAGCCACACCAAAAAGAAGTGCATCATCAGCAAACAAAGAATGAGTCACTGATATATCCATAAATGGAATCTTAATTCCTCTAACAAGATTTTGTGCATGCGCATGATTTATAGACCTACTTAGTGCTTCAGCTAAAATGATAAAAAGGAAAGGAGACAATGAATCACCTTGTCTAACCCCCTGAGATGAACTAAAGAAGCCTGAGGGAATACTATTGAAAAAAATTGAAAACTTTGCTCCAGACAACAAAGAATAGATCCATTTACACCACTTTTCTTGAAAACTAAACTTTCTCAAAATTTGCATTAAAAAGTCCTAGTTCACTCAATCATACGCCTTCAACATATCCAACTTGAAGATTAGCGTAGAGATAGAGTTTGAAGATATGGAATGCAATACTTCATGAGAAACTATAGCACCTTCAATTGTTTCTCTACTAGGTACAAAACCTCCCTGCTCAATGGAAATAAATTTCAGAATGATATGAATCGATCTCATATAAATTTCTTTAGTAAATTTTTTTAAACTGTGTTACAAAGAGAAATGGGCCTAAAGTCAGCAAAGGAGGATGGATTTTTCACTTTAGGAATAAGAGCTATGTGAGTCACATTGAATTGCTTCAACATACTACCCAAACTCCTAGACTCTTCCAATTATGCTTTCAACAAATCATTTGCAATAAAATCCCAACATTTCTGAAAAAAGCTAGTAGTAAAACCATTTGGCCTTGGAGCTTTGTCAGGAGGCATAGAAAAGACTACTACTTTCAATTCATCAAGAGTAAAAGGCTTAGCAGATGTACATTATCCTCCTGAGAAACAAGTGTTGGAATAGTATCCAACAACTCACTTTTAGCCAAATCAATTTGAGTTGACTTTCTACTAGAAGCTGATAGTAATTTTGAGAAGAAAGCAACCCCTTCACACTGAATATCTTCCTCTTTGACTAATTTTTTCCTAGTTTGACTATCCAAGATGGAAAAAATAACATTCTTAGACTTTTTAACCTGAGCTGATCTATGAAAAAACCTTGTATTCTTATCCCCTTCTCTTAACCACAATTCCTGAGACTTTTGACGCTAATAAATCTCTTCTCTAGCTAGAAGCTCTTCCCATTCAACTTGTAACTTTTTTTGAAAATCAAAAGAACCCAGGTTAAGACCATTTTGAATAATATCTTCATTAACCTATGTAAGCTTTTTAAAAATGAGTTGTTTTTGATAAAATACATTCTTAAAAACTGTAACATTCCACTATTTAATCATTCACTCAACATGCTTAAGCTTGCATAATAAACGAACATGAAAGCACCATCCACCATAGGGGCTTTGATCCACCATTCACACAACAGATTCACAAAATCAAGATGCCTAAACCACATCATTTCAAACTTAAAGGAGGATTTGGATTGAGAAACAACCTTTTTATTATCAATATGTAAACCTAAAGGAAAGTGATCAGATCCTACCCAAGGCAGAATCTTAGAAGATAAAGAAACTTTTAGATTGATCTAAGAAGGAGAGAATAAAAATCTATCCAAGCATACAAGAATTTGAAGAAAATCTATATGCTTGTTTGTCCAGGTATAATTTCCATTGCCTGGCTTTACATCAGTCAAAGCATTATTACTTACAAACTTATTGAAATCCTCTAGAGTTTTCTAAGGAGGAATAATACCACCCTTTTTATCAGATTGACTAAGGATCACATTGAAATCACCTGCTAAAATAAAATTTTGAGAATCTAATTGACTCAAAGATTGATTTATCTCTTCCCACAACCGTTTCTTGCCATTAGTAGAAGTAGGAGCATAAACATTGAAAAGACCAAAACTCAAATCAAAATGAACAACCTTCAGGAACTGCCAATGTTGATTATTTTTTAAAGCTTCTACTAATATATTCTTAGGATTCCACAATACAATCAATCCCCCTAATGCTCCTTGAGCAACAAACAAACATGCATTCCACCTCACCCATTTTTTTATGAAACAATCAAAATTTTCTTGGGACAACTTGGATTCTTGAAGTAACACTATATTTGCTCCAGAAGCATCAATTTGATGCTTGATGCGAGCTCTTTTGTTAGGGTCATTAGTGCCCCTAACATTCCATGTAATAATCCTCATTCAAACTTCAGGGAACAATTCACTCCACTCAATCATTTTTTGATACTACCATCTAAAACAACTTGACAATCCATGCCTAATTCCTCTTATAGTATAACAACATATGATTTCCAACCCCTTTTGCTTGGAAATTTCTAAGCCAAAGGAGAAGGACTTTGAGTGGAATCAACAACAACTTGATCACTAACAATCACCAACTCATTCAAAGCTGGAGCCACTGCACTTACCTCCTTCTCTTGCATCTTCACAACATTCAATTTCCTTCCCTATTTTCTAGGGGATTTGGTGAGAACTGGAAAAAAGTTATTGATTACTACATGAGTATCAGAACCATAACCATTCTTTAACTCTTGTGCAAGAGTTAATAAAGCACAGGACGAGGCATTTATAATACAACCATTGAGAGTCAACTGCCTACTAGCTACAATCTCCTCTTGAAATTTAACCACATTTGACTTCCCGCCCCTTTTACTTGGAGATTTTTTCTCATTAAATGAAAGAGAAAGGGTTTGAAAAAGAGAAAGAATGTAAGAAAAATCAAAATCTACACTGCCTTTCCCCAATTCCAACTCACTACTAAGAGATACCAAAGAACTTGAGCCAACATCTTCCCCTTGAACTCCAGGTAAAAGAATAGATAAAATTGGCCTATTAATGGAAACTGGATCTTCCTCAGTTTCCTCAAAAACTTCCTCAAATGAGGAAGCCATCAAATGCGAAGAATTTTGAGAGAGCCCCTCAATCTTACCATCTTCTGGCAAGGTTTGCATCTCCAGAAAATCAAGAGGACCCATAGATTGAACATTCTCAAAAAATTCATTAGAACTTTCCAAAACAAGTTGCTTATTGTTAGCAGGAATGAAACAAAATAATATAGAAGAAATAGGGAAAACTTGGTGGAAAGAAACCACTAAATTAGGCAGATAAAGATAAAGAGAATGACTAGAAGCAAACAATTGAGAAAACCGAGGCATAGAATGAGGAAAATGTGCAACAAACTTTCTTGCTATCGTCAATCCTCCGAGATCCAAGCCAATATTTTATGCTTGATGTGGATGAGCAACCCAATGAGAACAAGAAGAAGAGTGATCAGAACAAACTGTGACCAAGCCCTTTTCACTTTCCAAAAGAGGGGAAAGATCCCAAACAATTAGGGGACTTTCACTACCCTTACAATCCATAGGATGATTAACCAAAGGAGAAAAAAAAATCTCTGAATCTATTTTTCCTTTACAAGATCTGGTCTTGTGACCCAAAATATGACAAAATTTACACACATTAAAAGGAGTCTCAATGAACACTTTATGATTGAAGAACCCTGCATTAGATCTAACTTTAACATGTGGAAAAGGTCGAGCTGTGTCCAACAAAACATAGAACCGTTCATAGAAAGATGATGATTTTGAAAAAAGGACAAATCAAGCTTCAAGAAAATGCCTAAATGGTTTGCCAGAGTTTCAACAATGCATGGCTCTTTGTATTCCAGAGGTAAAGAATGCAGTTGCACCTAGAAGGGGATAAACCAAATAGTAGCCTTTCGAGGGTTAAAGTTCTATTTCCATGGTTGAATAGACAAACTAGACCCCTTGTAAACCTAGGCTTTAACTTTATAAACAAAATCCCTAAATTTTTTCAAAGAGAACAAAACTATGAAAAAACCATTGCCATTGTCAATGTAAAAAACATTGGAAACCCCTTCCCAATCATGAAAAAGAAAATATTGAAGCTCAACAATTGGGGGAGAAAAATTCCAGAACTTACAAATAAGAGTTGTATATTTCAAATCTTGAGACTGAGTAGATAACATGTTATCTGGAAGCACCAAAAAATTCTTCATGGAAGAGATGTTAAAATTCTTAACCACCAATGCCCAATGTCTCCTTTGTTGCTGACCCTGACCCTTCGAGTAAAACAAAGGGCTGAAAGAACCCTTTCCCAAAGAAACATTATTTGGGAATGTAGCCGGAGATGGACTATGCTTATGAGCCTGAAAGAGCCTTTGCTTCATCAGATGGTGTTGATAAAGATCATGATCTAACACAATATTATTTAAAAAATATAACATCGAGGGAATGTTGTTAGGAAAAGATGAATGGACTTCATCCAAAAAAACCCATACAATATAATTTACTTCATCTATATTTTTATAAAGATATTTTGTTCTCATGTAGATATATTTATGCATCATTCATAAGACAATATAATTTTCCAATAATGAAACCAAAAATTCCTAATTTTTTTCACACATATGCAACCTAATTAGATTAGTCTAAGTGTGTGTGTGTTGATTCCATCTTGATGGCTACCTCCATTGGCTAGAACATTTGCCTTGATGATACTCTCTCTCCAACATGAAAAATGTCAATAGCTGACGATTCAATTATGAAATAGAACACACAATTAGTCATCATCAATATAATCATTCTTAATTACCTTTCAAGTAATACATAACCAAATTGTATTTCATTTTATCACTTATTCTTATACAATTAATATAGTAATTAAGTCATTAATCTAAGCTAATTAAATAGGTTGTGACATGATAGACCTTGACTTGAATTGATTGCTTGAATCAAAACCCTACATCACAAATTGTTAGCTCAAAAACACACATAATGTAGGAATATCTTTGACATGATGCTTGAATCTTGATGATGGATCAAAATTCTTAATGAACTGCTCTTGAATGCTCTTCTGAACTTAACTATGCTATTAGGAATGCTCTCACAAAATTCTTGATATGAAAATGAGAGAAAGAATTTATACTTATCTATGCTTAATATCCCGAAATTACACTACAACAAGCTGACATATGAAATCATTAATTAAAGGAGGATAAATCCCACCAAGATCTGAAATTAAATCCTGAAAAATACCTTAAGGGGGACTAAGATGCCCTAGGTGGCGTCTTAGTCCTGAGGTATGAAACTCGGGGCATAGACTCCAAAAAGGGGCCCGCTTTCAGGAACATTTGAAATCAGGGTCCCAAGACCTTTGGGGGACAAAGATTCCCTAGGTGGCATGTTAGTCCCAACCCAAAAATTAGAGGCACATTGCCAGAATCATTAAATTATCATCTATCCATTGATGTTTGTAGGGATTAGCCAAAAAAAGATATAGTAAATATTAGGATTGTGGATGCAAAATAGGAACAATGAAGACATAAATAGGGATAAACAAAGAAGGGCGGGCCCAATTAAGTGCGAAAATGCAAGGGTATGCATTTTCCTACACTACAGGTTCATCTTTGGGATGGGTATTAGAAGAGATAGAGATAAAAATGATTTTACTAGGTGAAAGTAATTATGGAGAGATTCAACATGTTATCTTATAGACCTTTGGGTGATATTATTTCAATGGGTATTAAGTTATCAACTAAGTAGTATTTGAGTTATCCTAGTGAGATAGAGAATGTGGCAAGAGTAACTTATACTACTATGATTAGGAGCTTAAAATACAATAAATGGACAAAAATCACCCAAGAAAATGGATCCTTATCTATTTCATGACTAATCATGGACAGGTATGTTAAGATGCAATGAAGAGGGTCTTTAGATTCTTATATGGTACTCTAATTACTCTATTTTCCATCATAGTAGATCTCTAAGGGACTAAAACTTAGTAACCACTTATGGATATGTGGATTGTAATTGGGATAGGAATGTTGATAGTATGATATCTAATAGTGGATATTTACTCACCATGTTTAGTTGTGTTATCATTTGGATGAGCAAGCCACATTTTGTGGTTACTTTATCCACTATACAATCATAGTTCACGATATCTACTCATGAGCTTATAAGGTATTTGTTTGTCAAGTGATGCTACTTATATGTGAGACTAAGTCTGGGAGATATTATAATTCTATATAATCATTAGGGTGATAAATATATGGAAAATAAATTGATCTGTCATGCGAGGCCGAGTCTAGGAGATACTACAATTCTATTTAACAATTAGGGTGGCATATGCATGTAAAATAAATTGACCTTTCATATGAGTATTAATCATACTAATTTTAATACCACTTAATTTGTGACATGGTAGATGATGAGAGGGTGATGCTAGAGAATATTCACACTTTGAAAAATATTGTAAAGAAATTATAAAGTCAATTAGAACATATCATTTTAGGTGGAGTTATGAGCTTGTGGGTCTCTTGGCTAGAATCAATTACTTCAAAATTGTTCGTACTCCCACTCCTGTAACAAGGTTTTTCACTAGTGAGAATGTTAGGAGAGGTTTTTCTACCATTCTCCTAATGTTGAGTATATGAAGAATGCATTTTTTAAACTAGATAAAACATTAAAAAATAATTATTAAGCTTTATTTTTGGTAAAATCTTGAAATTTTTTCAACATCACCTCTCTTGATACCTTTTACATCTATCCTTTTTATTTCCATAATTTTAAAAGGTAGGCTCGAATAGCCTCCCAAATCAAAAGTTGTGTCCTTTTAAAATTTTATCTCGTACATTGTAAATGTACAAAATTCTAAGACAAAAAATAGTTGTAAAAGAGAGTTACATGAGCAAGTTATGAAGAATGTTATAACAGATCATAGGAAAATTTGATTTAAAAGATAATGAAACGAAAATAGAATTCTTGATTGGCGCATGGCTTAGGATATATGGTTATGACAATTGGAAAGAATATTTTACTTTTAACATATGAGCTCATCTTATCATTTGGGAGCCACTTTCTTTTGTTTGTTTGTTATTATAATTTTGTAACTACCATTTAATGGTTTTGTGTACTACTTCTATTTATAGGATGCTTGAGTTGGGAATTTTGATAGCGAGCATGTAGGTATTGTTATGCTATTAAAATAACTCTAGATATCTAGCTAGTGATACTATAATAAATAATTTCTCTACAAGTGCATTTTATCTATGTTTAGTTTACTAAAAAATACATTGGGTTGCTTTCGAATGAGGGGTCATTGTTCAAAAAAAGCCAAAGTAAATCAATTTTGTGATATGATGTTTGCTTATGTTTTATATGTGTTTCTTATTTCTACAATATTAAAGATCTAAAAAATTTGCGATACGCTCGACTAAGATTAGCTTGTGTATTATCACATTTCTTGCTTCTTTTGATTCACTATTTTATTAGGATAAATATATCTTGGTATAGCGAAAAAAAATTGAAACGTTATTAGGACTATATTGTTAGTAGGCATTATACATGCTAACACACATTAATAGGTTTCAAATACACAAGGGAAATAATCCAAAAAGGTAAAACTATCTTGGCTATTTGCAACTATTTAATTGTAAGCAAGTTAAAACACAAGTTGTAGATAAACATTATTATTTTCTCAACATAAGCTCATACTTACTTTGGTAACTATTAAAAGTATTTTTCATTTGTGACATGAATTATTTTAAAACCTTCTATAATTGCTCTATTTTTGAAAAATGAATAAAGGATGTCTGACTAGATTATGATACAATTAGTTAATAGTGCATATTAAAATTTCTTGGTTACAAAAAATCAGTCCCAATCTTGAGATTAATAGTAATAAAAAATGAAGAGACAAGATTATTGAATAGTTAATTGATTTTTTATTTTCTTATATTCTACAAATTATTCAAGCCGTGATTGAACAACTTAGTGAAAAGAAAACACTCCATAAAAATATGAGTTTTACAAATTATCCTTGCGACCCTTAGGAAGGTTTAGAGTTGTAGCATAACTCTTGTTATTGATACAAAGAGTGTACTTTATAATATATTTATTTCAAGAATTTTTTAAACCAATAAGCCGATGCTTTCGGATATCAATTTAAGTTATTCTTATAATCAATGTAATGAAGAGCAAATCGAACTGTACAGCCATTTGTCCACTCAAAGTTGTCTAACAAAGTCCATGCAAAGTAACCATGTATGTTGGATCCAGCCCTGTAATTCAACCATCACAATGTTTTAGTATGTAATACTAAAAATTAAAAAAAAAAAATCAATAAATTCACAAAGATTTACCTTATTGCTTGTTGAATAAATGATAAATGCTTTGAGTGGAAATCGATTCGCCAAGTATCATTAAGAGCTTGTACCAATGAAAACGTATCATCATTTTTTTCATCAACACCTACAAAATTAAAATATATTCAAATTTATTAATTTGAAGAAATTAAAATTTATTTTTGATAACAATTTTTTATTTTTTTTAAATACTAGTAATAACAACAATAAATTTTATTGCACTATTGTATATGGATAGCCAAAATTTTAAGGTAACTGTGCATCATTAAAAATTGCTTTTGTCACCATAAAATGTTTCACCATTCTCTGTGATGAAAATGAGTGGATTGTCATATGTATGTTTAATATACTTCAACAGCTCTCCTATTCCACATGGATACACGTAAAGCCAACTCGATCTTTCCTGTTATCCCCAATTAAAAATTAAAGTCTAGCCATGCTACATTTCATAATATTCCTTCTTTAATAGTTCTTAAAAAAATTGTGAGCCTTACCACTGGTCCGATGAGCATCCCATTTCTCTAAGCTGATAAGATTTCCATAGCAACCCATGTGAGAGATTAAGTGCAACTTTTATAGAACATTGCGAGAACAGGTCAATTCATGTCCTTTAAAAAAAGAAATAAAAGATGCATACCTGTTAAATTAGCTTGAGAGTCCAATGTATAGCTTGTGTTCATGGGATTAGCTGGTGTTGAAATGTTAGAAGCGTAGAGGCTTGTATAATAATTTAAGCCCAAAAAATCAAATGAGCCTTTCACCATAGTAGATTGATGGGTAGAAAATTTGGGTAAACGCTCACCAACAAGCTGTCTCATACTTTATGGGTATTTCCCTTTTGTAATTGGATCCATATACCTGTTATTTTGCACGGCGAGTCAATTTCATATGAACGAGCATCTAAAGTGGGCATTAGTAGACTGTTTTAAAAAGATGATTTCTTACCATCCAAACATAAAATCTATGGCCCTTTGGGCAGCTTTCTGGTCATAATGTGATTTTAAAATATATGCATTTATTGGCACATTCATCGAAACTTTCACATCCTTGGTCCTTTCACATGGTGACAAGTGGATCCTTCTTATTGGTTGGGTTTTTATCCCACATCCATCCCTTTGGCCTCTTCTCTCATCAAAATCTTCTATAAATGGAGAGGCTATCCTTCATCTTATCATCCACAATCTTCATGCAAAGTTACTCTCTTCACATTGAGAGCTAATTTTGTCCATTATCATTGCATTTTCATCATTGGATTGTCAAGGGTTGGGAAAGGGTCACTTTTCACAACAAAGCGACACCAATCCACTATGGAATAGGTGTGCATTGTGCTTCTCTAAGGATTTTTGGTTTATGTTTTTATTTCATTTTGATCATGAAGTATGATGCATTATTTCATAGGAGTATTTGTACATTTGAATTTGCATGAACTAACCCCATTGCTAATGAGTGTTGGAGTTTAGATTGAGTGCAGATTTAGGGGTGCTCACACATGATAATATTGTCTATATTTTAATTCCCCAACTTTTAAAGTAATAAATTAGCACGAAAAACAAGGACTAGCCATTTTTTTATACAATTGCAACTATATTATTGTAAATCTACTCACCATAAAAGTCATGACATAGAATAAAAATGACACATGCAATGCATCCTTGCTAATGGCGTGACTTGAAATAATTTCTCTTGTGGAGAAATCTAGTCAAGAAATGGTCAAAAATCATCTTCATCATTATATTTTTCCTTAGAGGGGTAAAAAATTATCTGATTTCTACAATCCTTAACATGCACACATTTTCCATAGTTTCAATACTTCACTCTACTCTTACTAGGGTCCTACAATGACCTCAAGACGTAGATCTTTGAAAATATTTTTCCTAATCCACTTTTGATCCTCATTTTTCTTTAAGCCTTGCCCAAACAAATAATAGATCCTTTAAGCTCCCTTCCATGAATTTTCTCCTTATTTATTCTTTAAGAAAATTAGTAACAAAGGAATCCAACTTTGAGCCTATAATCTGACCAATTATATGAAGGATTGGATTAACCCACAATTTAGTTAGAGAGAAATGTGGCAATATGCACATCTTCCAAATCTATCTTAACATATTTATTTTTACTTCCTAAAATATGGCCATAGCACATCCTAACCATCCCTACGACATTGTTTTTCGTAAATGAATAAGTTGTTGATTCTTGTTAAATAATTTACAATTTGAAACTCGGATAATTGATTATTTCAAACATCAATGTCGTTGGGTAAATATAGATATTATTAGTTACAATCCTTCAATGAAACTAAAGAAATGATTGGAATTCTAGACGGTGTAGATTATTTGCACATATAGACAAATGGATTCATTTGAAATAAGTCCATGATTTCTAAACATTTTCAAATGCTTCAAAGCAAACAAGAAATGTAAGCATTTAATTGCTTAACTAAGTGCAAAATGCATGCATACATACCATAGTGACCATATTGAGTTTGCTTCCATAATAACTGTGTAGACACAACATCCCATTTTTATTGAGATTTTTGCTTTTACAGCTACAGAGAACCTTCTTGCAACTAATCAAATTAGCCCATTTTAATGACAACTAGATGAAGTTGTTGGCGGCATGGGCTTCCGCTAAGAAATTGCCACGGACAGGAGGGACTCTAGGTTTTGTTTTTTTTTCTTCCCCTGTACGAAGAGCCTCGCTTGTTAAAAAAATGAAATCCTCTTGACAACATGCGATCGCCCCAAATGGCAAGTGTAAAGTGATATTTCACACCCTTTTCCAACACAAGCCACCGCATATCCATGCAAATTTTTGAAGGCTTCAACAAGACATGTGGGGAAGGAAAAAAAATGTTGTACCTTTTTATATATAAATAATTTTAAATTTTTGTTCTTTTGAAACATTTCAAACTTTTCCTTTTTAAAGGAAAAAAAAATACTTAACATTAAAATTTAATATTATTTTACTTTATCATTTTTAAAAAATTTTAAATCTCCAAATAAAATAAAAGAACTTATAATGTTCTTATTAATTATAATATTATTTAGCAATAATATATATTTTATTCTTTTATTATAATAATAATTAAATAAAAGGAATAATATTAATTATATTTTCGTATCAATTCTCACTTAGTTTGGGCCCCGTTTTGATAAACAATCTAAATACAACTATGTAATAGAAACTTAAACACTATTGTGCTAAGTTTGGTTCACAACCCTCATTAACACATCTCTCAGACGATTATTATTTACTTTATCTATATTTTTATAAAGATATTTTGTTCTCATGTAGATATATTTATGCATCATTCATAAAACAATATAAGTTTCCAATAATGAAACCCAAAGTTCCTAATCCTTTTCACCTATATGCAACCTAATTAGATTAGTCTAATTGTGTGTGTGTGTGCGGTGATTCCGTCATGTAGGTTACCTCCAATGGCTAGACCCTTTGCCTTGATGATACTCTCTCTCCAACATGAAAAATGTCAATAGCTCATGATGCACTTATGAAATAAAACACACAATTAGTCATCATCAATATAATAATTCTTAATTACCTTTCAAGTATTACATAACCAAATTGTATTTCATTTAATCACTTATTATTATACAATTAATATAGCAATTAAGTGATTAATCTAAGCTAATTAAACGGGTTTTGACATGATAGACCTTGACTTGAATTGATTGCTTGAATCGAAACCCTACATCACAAATTGTTAGCTCAAAAACACACAAATGTAGGAATATCTTTCACATGATGCTTGAATTTTGATGATGGCTCAAAATGCTTAGTGAACTGCTCTTGAATGCTCTTGTGAACTTAACTATGCTATTAGGAATGCTCTCACAAAATTCTTGATATGAAAATGAGAGAAAGAACTATGTATTTATACTTATCTATGCTTAATATCCCTGAAATTACACTACAACAAGCTGACATATGAAATCATTAATTAAAGGAGGCTAAATCCCACCAAGATCTAAAATTAAATCCTTAAAAATACCTTAAGGGGGACTAAGATGCCCTAGGTGGCTCTTAGTCCCGAGGTATGAAACTCGGGGCATAGACTCCAAAAAGGGGGCCGCTTTTAAGAACATTTGAAATCAGGGTCCCAAGACCTTTGGGGGACAAAGATTCCCTAGGTGGCATGTTAGTCCCAACCCAAAAATTAGAGGCACATTGCCAGAATCATTAAATTATCATCTATCCATTGATGTTTGTAGGGATTAGCCAAAAAAGGTATAGTAAATATTAGGATTGTGGATCAAAATAGGAACAATTAAGACATAAATAGGGATAAACAAAGCAAGGCGGGCCCAATTAAGTGCGAAAATGCAAGGGTATGCATTTTCCTACACTGCAGGTTCATCTTTGGGATGGGTATTAGAAGAGATAGAGATAAAAATGATTTTACTAGGTGAAAGTAATTATGGAGAGATTCAACATGTTATCTTATAGACCTTTGGGTGATATTATTTCAATGGGTATTAAGTTATCAACTAAGTAGTATTTGAGTTATCCTAGTGAGATAGAGAATGTGGCAAGAGTAACTTATACTACTACTATTAGGAGCTTAAAATACAATAAATGGACAAAAATCACCCAAGAAAATGGATCCTTATCTATTTCATGACTAATCATGGACAGGTATGTTAAGATGCAATGAAGAGGGTCTTTAGATTCTTATATGGTACTCTAATTACTCTATTTTCCATCATGGTAGATCTCTAAGGGACTAAAACTTAGTAACCACTTATGGATATGTGGATTGTAATTGGGATAGGAATGTTGATAGTATGATATCTAATAGTGGATATATACTCACCATGTTTAGTGGTGTTACCATTTGGATGAGCAAGCCACATTTTGTGGTTACTTTATCCACTATACAATCATAGTTCACGATATCTACTCATGAGCTTATAAGGTATTCGTTTGTCAAGTGATTCTACTTACATGTGAGACTAAGTCTGGGAGATATTATAATTCTATTTAATAATTAGGGTGACAAATATATGGCAAATAAATTGATCTTTCATGCGAGGCCGAGTCTAGGAGATACTACAATTCTATTTAACAATTAGGGTGGCATATGCATGTAAAATAAATTGACCTTTCATATGAGTATTAATCATACTAATTTTAATACCACTTAGTTTGTGACATGGTAGATAATGAGAGGGTGATGCTAGAGAATATTCACACTTTGCAAAATATTGTAAAGACATTATAAAGTCAATTAGAACATATCATTTTAGGTGGAGTTATGAGCTTGTGGGTCTCTTGGCTAGCATCAATTACTTCAAAATTGTTCGTACTCCCTCTCCGCTAACAAGGTTTTTTATAAGTGAGAATGTTAGGAGAGGTTTTTCTACCATTCTCCTAATGTTGAGTATATGAAGAATGCATTTTTTAAACTAGATAAAACATTAAAAAATAATTATTAAGCTTTATTTTTGGGAAATTCTTGAAATTTTTTCAACATCACCTCTATTGATACCTTTTACATCGATCCTTTTTATTTCTATAATTTTAAAAAGTAGGCCGGAATGGCCTCCCAAATCAAAAGTTGTGTCCTTTTAAACTTTTATCTCGTACATTGGAAATGTACAAAATTCTAAGACAAAAAATAGTTGTAAAAGAGAGTTACATGAGCAACTTATGAAGAATGTTATGACAGATCATAGGAAAATTTGATTTAAGATAATGAAACCAAAATAGAATTCTTGATCGGCGAATGGCTTAGGATATATGGTTATGACAATTGGAAAGAATATTTTACTTTTAACATATGAGCTCATCTTATCATTTGGGTGCCACTTTCTTTTGTTTGTTTCATATTATAATTTTGTAACTACCATTTAATGGTTTTGTGTACTACTTCTATTTATAGGATGCTTGAGTTGGGAGTTTTGATAGCGAGTATGTAGGTATTGTTATGCTATCAAAATAACTCTAGATATCTAGCTAGTGATACTATAATAAATAATTTCTCTACAAGTGCGTTTTATCTATGTTTAGTTTACTAAATAATACATTGGGTTGCTTTCGAATGAGGGGCCATTGTTCAAAAAATCCAAAGTAAATCAATTTTGTGATATGAGGTTTGCTTATGTTTTATATGTGTTTCTTCTTTCTACAATATCTAGATTACTCATAATTGCACTTATTATTTTGAATTATTGGGCTTGAGTGGAAATCGAATCATTCTTGTATCTTTTAACCATGGGTTTTACGAGCCTCCTCAATATGCTTGGTTTTCATGATGACCTGGTTGAACTAGAGTGACTATATTTTATTTCTTTTTATAGAATATAAAGACAGTTTGCATGGTTAAGAACACGAACGAATTGCTCATTTGCTTGTAGCATGCATCTACGCTATCCAATGACTGTTAATATGTGGTTTGTCGTGTCTGCACAAGTTGTAGATGTAAATATTTTGTACATACTAATTTTTTTACTTGTAGCCTTAACTATATCTTACCTTCCCACTTTGTTAGGTGTGTTATTTTGATGTTGGCTATTGCCAAGCGGCTGTTGTTTCGCTTGCTTTTGGATGCCTGACGGTTTGTGGGATCACTCTCGCTACCGGCACATCTCGTATACATAATTCAACCTATACTTAATCCTGGGGTTCTTATACATATATTTTGTCAAAGATGAAACTGGCCTTAGGAGTGGATGTGTGATTGTCTTTTTTTTGTTAAGCGATACAAATTGTTTAATTCAAAGAGGAACAAGTTGTTGGAAAAGGGTTCAGATTTTGACAAATATCTGGGAAACTTACAGTCTTTGCAATATCAAGTGGATTCGACTTCGTCACTTGTCCTTTCAACAGTTTAAAATTTAAAATTATTGCAAGGGCTTAGCTTGCACTGCCTGAGCCCACTTCAATGCTTGTGGGTTTTTATCAAAATGAGCCTCGAAAATCAGAAAAAATAAAGAAAGAGGAAAACACTAAAAATTAAAAGAAAAAAAATTCAACTTTTTATTTAGAGCAATTTTACCTTATTGCTTTTCACAGTGATAAATGTTCGGGAGAATCACAATGAAACCTCGTTGGCCAAGATCACTAATGGAGCGTGTGCAATGTCCTGGATTTTTGGTTTAGAATAAACTACGGTTTAATTGAAAAGCTTATTCATAATTTGAAGAATTTAACAAATTAAAACTTGGATTTTAGAACAAAGATTTGGGTTGCTAATGGTTTTGACTACTTGTTGCCCAACTTTTGTATTGCTCTTCACGTAATGGAACCTAGATTTTATTTCAATTCCGCTTTTGTCATCAATCTCATGAGAATTTCCCCAATGAGTGCATTTGTTGTGCATGTTTTATACTTCAAACAGCTGGACCTCTTTTCATCGATACACGTTCCTGATCTGTTTTCTGCCCCATTTCCAAAAATTGGTCAGTCCATAGCCAAACGCTACCCATTTCACAATATTGCTTATTAAATCTTGAAAATAAAGTCCCCATCCCCTTTTGCCTCATTTTTTTTAAGTTGATAAATTCCGTAACCCTGTGGAGTTTCCACATTTTTCTTTGGGGACAACTTTGGTATTCATTTTGGGATTGGATAAGCCAAGGTTTCGTTAAATTTGCTGGTGCAGTTCCAAGTTTGTTCATTTAGCTTTTGAAATATCCGCCGAATAGCCACTCCTGTATCCTAATTTTTTCTAAAGAATGTTTTTGATCGCTGTGTTAAAAATTACGTAATGAACGCTAAGGTTTCATCAATGTTCGGTAATTTGATGGGTAATCCCCTCCTGGAATTTCCTCTATCCTGTTATTTGCACATCTCATGGACATGAACGCCTGCTTCTAAACATTTTTGCTTTAGCCACCCTTTTGACTAAGGATGTGTCTACCATGTGCAGAGATGAACTACTGTTTGGGCAGTTTCTAAGTTTCGTGCTTTTAAGCCTAGGAACCTTTGTCAACTTAAAATCCGGCCTTTGGCCACCTAAATGGAGTTGGCCCTCCCATGGGTATTTTTTTGAAATTTCCGGGAGGGTGGGTTCCCTCTCTTTTCGTCTTGAGCTACACGCCCATCCTCCGCATGCGAGCTCGGCCCCATGGCCGTTTTGGGTTCACACCTTCCTGCTGCGGAACTCCACCGCCTTCCATAGCAAATCGCCTCCAGGCCGCTTCGTCCTCCGCCTCCGTTGCCGTTTTGGAACTTCCAACAGCTGCCTCCTTCCCGGCCTCCGGAACCCGGCCCCTCCGTGGCCCTTTCCGGGGTTCCACCTCTCCGTCGCCATTTTGGAACTTCCAATGGCTGCCTCCCTTCTGGTCTCCAGAGTCTGGCCCGTCCGTGGCCGTTTTCGGGGGTCCGTCCCTCCTTGGCTATTTTGAACATCCGAGAGCCTACATCCTTCCTGGCTGTTTTGGACATCCGAGAGCCTGCCTCCTTCCTAGCTGTTTTGAACATCCGGGAGCTCACCTTCTTCCCGGCTGTTTTGAACATCCGGGAGCCTCCCTCCTTCCCGGCTATTTTGAACATCCGGGAGCCCGCCTTCTTCCCGGCTGTTTTGGCTTCCATCCGCTATATGCCTTCTGGCTTTCTTCCACTGTCTTTCCGCCCTCTGGCGCTTGCACCCTTGAAGCATGCATTAATGTTTATGGTCCAAATGAGCTCCACATATGAATATCAAGATATTTTGATGATGTATGGATAGATCTAACTTGAAATTTGTAGGTTTGACTGACATTTTTCTTAACTCATGTATAAATGCACTTATGACACTTCGTGTTTGCAGGAGTCAAAAAGTCTTCTATAGGT
Source organism: Sequoia sempervirens (assembly GCA_007258455.2). Classification (NCBI taxonomy): domain Eukaryota; kingdom Viridiplantae; phylum Streptophyta; class Pinopsida; order Cupressales; family Cupressaceae; genus Sequoia; species Sequoia sempervirens. The sequence continues at coordinate 37,290 of VDFB02317790.1, read as the reverse complement.
CTATCGAAGAGGCCCATTGAGGGAGTTGTCCTCCCTTTTTCCAGATGATGATTTCTAAGGACCTTTCTGCTCGGATCAGGGGCCACCAATCCATTGATGCCAATTGTCGACGGACTCGTTTGATCAAAGGAAGAACACTGCAAGCACATCAAGCAAAAGACAACTTTCAGGCAGTTTCAGCTACAGTGAAAAGGGAAATCAGCTAAATGACAAAATTGCTATAGTAACTGGCACTAGATGACAAAACAGGGAAAAGACAAGGAATGTATTTTAAAATTGCTAGATAATGAGGGGTAGGTGAAACCCTAATGTAATTGAATCTGATCCACTCATTGTAATTGAATCCTAGCCATTCATTTGGGCTTTGGAAAACTATAAATAGGGGCTTGCCCCTCATTTGTAGTTGTTGGAGAGCTGTTGTAAAAAGCATTTGCAGTAATAGAAGACAACATTGCATGATTTTATGGATGTTTTCTTTGATTTTGCTTATCTTGCATGCATGGTTTTTCCTTCCATGTTAGTTTTAGTGTTAGTTTCTTAAACAAGAGTGCTGATGGTGTTTGTTGTTTCATTATTTGATGGATTTCTAGCTCATGCTTTTTGTGGTTCATTGATGATGAGTCACTTTGCAAAGCTAGTCTGAGCTCATTAATTCATTGCTGCAACTTAGTTCAATTACATGTGAATGATGTGCATGTGCAATTTGAAAATCTGCAGTCCTTAGAAGATTGCACTGGTTTTGTGCAACTGTAAGTTTCTCTTGGCCAAGCAAAACCCAGTTTAGGAAGCCTATCTACTTTAGCAGCCACCATTGTTACTGTTCATTCGTAGCTTAGGATTAGAATAGCTTTCTTAACCCTTCTCCTTTTGCTGTTTCTTTTAATCCTTTGTTAGAGTAGGACCCAAAGCATCACCATGAAGCTAAATCTGATGAACTTGATGAGTTTCAACTTGTTTTGAATGGACAACCACTGTTCATTCACTTTCAGCACTTTGAAACTGCATTTGCAAACCCAACTTCCATGCTTTGTAACTCATCCGTAAGACCGCCTTGTGATTCCAGCAAATCACATCAAACTACTGAGGTATCTAAGCACTGTCATGACCTGACATCCGAGAGACCTTGGGATAGTGTTCTGCAATCCGATTGTGGAAGATTTGTTTTCAAGAGAGGTAGTGCACCTATGCACTACCTATGTTGAAAAGTGCATAAAAAACACATCAACAGAACTGGCGCTAAAAAGAGGGCATAACATGTTGAGGCTATGAAGCTGAAAGTTGGAAGTTGAGAAAAGAACATTCAAGAAGAAATCTGAGATAGGAGATCTCTTTAATTCAAAAATCAAAAAATTTTGAAGGCAAAAGAAGCTGAGTCGAAATGGAGCAGCATTTGCAAATCAATATCACTCAGTTACATGCACATTTGAATAAGAGATTGAAGAAGCCATTGCAACAATTCGCGTTGGCAGATAGATGTCGGATTCATTGCACTTGTAGGCATAGTGAATTGGAGTGTCTAACATTCTTGGACAAAATTGAGAAGGTCTTGCAAGGAGAAATTACCTTTTGGGAAATATACCAGCCCTTGGCTCCTGAAGATCCGGAAGAGGAATTGCAAACCATGGCAACTAATGCTTTCAAGGAGCTGATCCAAAGATGTTTGGGCAGCAAAGATGGAACAAGATTAGAGGAAATATTGATGTCAAGTTGGTGCAGATTTCACAATGCACCCCACTCTGAATTCACTTGCTCATCATGCACAAATGTCATTGCCCAAATCAATGATCATGTGAACAAGTTGGAGCAGCCAACTCTCAAAGAAGATAATTTATCCCATGAGGAAGAAGAGTTGTTAACATCCAGAGGACAACAAAATAAAGATGAACCAAAAAATTTGACACAAATTGGTGTTGGGACAACAGATATAGAAAATGAAAACCAAGAGGGAGGAGCTAAAAGTCTTGGGACATCAACGTGCATTGATAAAAATCTGATTATAACTAGTTTAGAAGACTTTCCCTCCATTGAAGAAGATCAGTCCTCCACTCAAGAAGAGGGATTGGTAGTTGAAGATGAATCAAATGAGTTTGCAGTAGTTTGTGCTGGGGCAGCAAATGAAAATGCTGAAAATCAAGAAGAGGAGGAGGCTGAAAGCCTTGGGGCAGTAGAAGGAGATGGTAAAAGCATAAGAAAAATTAGGTCGAAAGACCTCTCCATCTATAATGACAGTTATCAAGAAGCTCAAAATGCAGATTTGAAGGAGTGGGAACAACCACTCACTACAGATGTCTACCATCATAATTCTTTTTCAAGTGATGATGAGGACTCAATAGCGAAAAGATATGACCAGCTCGTCTCCAGGTGGGCAAAGGATTGGTCAGAGCTGAAGTACCAAGTGGATTTGGAGATATTGCTGCTCCCAAATTAGTGCCGAATCCATGATTCATCGCACTCAGAGCTCACATGTAATTTATGCCAAGAGGCCATCAAACAAGTCAAAGAACAAGCAAGGCAGCCAAGTGCCTGACCTCCTCTACTAGCTGCCTATATTGAAAAAGAAGACCAAAAGTCTGAATCAACTAATGGCTCAGTTGAAGGTGGTTCTCAAGAGGATGTTGGGGCAGCAAAAGAGGGACAACAATACAGTCTCGAACTTCTGAGCGATGAAGTAGATCAAGTGGGAATGCTGTCCACCAGTCATCAAGAAGTTCTTCCTCTTGAAGAGCAGTTATATGCCATGGACGGTGGGCATTTTAGCAAGTCTTTAGAGGGAAATTGTGCAGTAGACTTTGGTCCCCTTGATGAGGTTCCATCAATTGATGACTTCTTTCCATTAGGAGTTGCACTACAGAGATATGCTCATGTTGAGGAAGAGCACATCCCAAAAGACGGTAGTGATGAATACATACTTCTTGAGCCCTTAAACAATGATGCACTAGAGTTTCTAGATTGGGAGAGGAGCTCCTTCTCCATTTACAGCGATAGTGACCAAGAGGAAACAAGTGGGCGCCATGAGGAGATACATGAACAACAAAAGGAAGAAGATAAAGGTGGAGGTGTCTCGATGGTTGCCAATAAATACGACGAGCTTGGTCAACTGCGGGCTGCAACTAAGGGTCCTTCTGCCTCAATCTTTGTAGATTTTCCTTCACAACCAGAGAGCTACAATGAGACAGATTCATGCATGTCATCATCCTATGACATTGATCGTCACAAAAATCAGGTAAACTCTTGGGAAAGGAGATGGGACAGCAGGCTGCCCCTTGAAGACAACAATCAAGAAGAGGTTCTAGCAATGGAAACCCAGGCAGATGAGGTGTTCCTCCTTCAAGAACAACCAATTAGGACTGTGGCTCTTACTCATAGCTTGGAAGAGCTGTTTGCTGCACCGTCCTCCCAGCCTTATGCAAGCTTAAGGTCCACAGTGTTGCACCCTCTACCTCGCCTGCCTGAGGCTGCCAATGCAACGATCAAGGATGTTATGCTTGCTCTTGACTATCCAACGCTGCCACTTCCATGTGACGACATCCAGGTTTTATCCTTCCTTGCCCCTATTATTACTCATAATTGCACTTATTATTTTGATTATGGGAATGAGGGAAAACAAACATGTTTATGGATTAACCATGGGTTCAACGAGCCTCCTCAATTGCTGATTTTTCATGATGACCTGGTTGAACTTGAGTGTTGCAACATTGAATTTCTTTTTTCAGAATATAATGATAAGTTTGCATGGTTAAGAACGATAACGATTGCTCATTTGCTTGTGCATGCATTATGAAATCCAATGAATGTTAATATTGGTTTGTCGTGTCTGAGCATAGTGCTTTGTAAATATCTTTGTACATAGCTCATTTTTGAGTAGTATAGGTTTCCTGTAAATACCCCGCTTTCCCACTTTCCTTAGGTTAGTTGGTTTGATGTTGGTTACTTGCTTTGTTGGTTGTTTGTTTTCGTTTGCTTTCGCTTTATTGCTACTTTGCTCGGGGTCCCTCTGCTTTTAGCTGGACACATCTATGCGCACAACAACCATACTTATCGCCTGGGGTTGTTCTACATATTTCTTTGTCAAACTCTAATTAAGTCTTCAGAGTGGATGGTGAAGGTCTTCTGTTAGTGTCAAGCGATTTGGGTGTTTAATTCAAAGAGGATAAGTTGTTGGTTTAGTCTGACTTTGACGTATTCTGAAATCTTATAGCTCTTACACATCTTAAGAATTCGACGATCACTATAGGGCCTTTTGTGAAGTCTAGTTAAGTAAAAAATCTAAAATTTTGCTCCAGCGCCATTGTGATTCTCAGCCCTGAGCGCGAGCTTCAATGCTTGCGGGTTGGAATAAAAGAGCTGAAAAGAGAAAAGAAAGAAAGAAAGAAAACATTGGAAATTAAAAGAAAGAGAAAATTCAACTATTTAGGGGTATTCGAACAACTCTACCGGGGCTATGGACGCCTGGCCAGCAATAGAGCAATGTTCGAGACAATCACAGCGATAACCTCATCGGGGCTATGGACGCCTAACTGACAGCGAGACAATGTCTCAGATGCTTTTGGAGTTAGAATAAACTACGTAGCTTAACTGAACAGAGCTTGGGTTCCTATAGCAACTAAAGAATGGGAATTAACGCAATTACACACACTTGTATTTTCAGCATACTGAAGGTTGGGTTGGCTAATGGTTTTGATCCTTTGGTTGGGTGTTTGGTTTGTTTGCCCTAGCGTGAAGGTTGGAACTAGAGATTTTGGGTTCGTGATTCCAGTTTGTCATCAAAATGCTCGAGAGCACTTCCCAAGCGAGTCGCCATTTGTTGTGCATGTTTTGCACACACGCCCCGCCATAGGCAGGGACCCCCTTTTTTTGCTCCCGATAGGCTACTTTGCTCCTGTCTTATTTTGCGTGCCCCATTTCTGAGCCCAAATTGGTCATGTGCCATCGAGCGATCAAATCCCCTACCCAAATTCACATACTTGGGGTATTCAAATCTGTGGAGAAATAAAGTCCCCCATCCCCTTTCTGCCTTTTGTCTTGTTTTGGTTGTTTCAGAAACGTCCGTGGACCCCTGTTGGTCCAGTTTCCACATTTTTGACTTTGGGGACAACTTTTTGGTGGATTTGGGATGCGTTCGGGATGTTTCGATGAACTGCCAAGGTTTCGTTAACATTTGGTTAAGTTTCGGTGGTTCCAGAGCTTCAACCCTTTTTGGCTGTTTTGGAAACATCCGCGGACCCCCGTCACTCCCGTTTTCTAAATTTTGACTTTGGGAGCAATGTTTTTTGTATCGGGGATGTGTTTGAAATACGTAAATGAACTGCCAAGGTTTCGTCAATGTTCGGTTAAGTTTCGATGGTTTCAGAACTTTCCCTCCGGAATTCCCTTCCTCCTTGGCTGTTTGGAAACATCCGTGGACCCTCGTCGCTCCCGTTTCCTCATTTTTGACTTTGGCGTCACCCTTTTTTGGATCTGGGATGTGTCTGATGTGCGTAGATGAACTGCCAAGGTTTCGTCAAAGTTTGGTTAAGTTTCGGTGGTTTCAGAGCTTCGTCCCCCTTTTGCTGTTTGGAACATCCATTGGCTCAGGGCGACCCGGCCTCTGGAGCTCGGCCCCTCCGTGGCATTTTTCAGGACTTTTCCCCTCTATGGCCATTTCTGGGGTTCTGTCTCTCTGTCGCCGTTTTGGAACTTCGAACAGCCGCCTCCTTCCCTGCCTCCGGAGCCCGGCCCCTTCATGGCCGTTTTTGGGGTTCCACCTCTCCGTCGCCGTTTTGGAACTTCCAACGGCCGCCTCCTTCCCAGCCTTCAGAACCCGGCCCCTCCGTGGCTGTTTCTGGGGTTCCGCCTCTCCGTTGCTGTTTTGGAACTTCCAACAGCCGCCTCCTTCCCGGCCTTCGGAACCCGGCCCCTCCGTGGCCCTTTCCGGGGTTCCGCCTCTCCGTCGCCGTTTTGGAACTTCCAACGGCTGCCTCCTTCCCGGCCTTCGGAACTCGGCCCCTCCATGGCCGTTTCCAGGGTTCCGCCTCTCTATTGTCGTTTTGGAACTTCCAACGGCCGCGTCCTTCCCGGCCTCCGGAACCCGACCCCTCCGTGGCCGTTTTCGGGGTTCCGCCTCTCCGTCGCCGTTTTGGAACTTCCAACGGCTACTTCCCTTCCAGTCTCTGGAGTCCGGCCCCTCCGTAGCTGTTTCGGGGGGTCCTTCCCTCCTTGGCTATTTTGAACATCCGGGAGCCTACCTCATTCCTGGCTGTTTTGGACATCCGAGAGCCTGCATCCTTCCTGGCTGTTTTGAACATCCGGGAGCTCGCCTTCTTTCCTGCTATTTTGAACATCCGAGAGCCTGCCTCCTTCCCGGTTGTTTTGAACATCCGAGAGCTCACCTTGTTCCCGGCTGTTTTGGCTTCCGTCTGCTGTCTGCCTTCTAGCTTTCTTCTGCTGTCTTTTCACCCTCTGGCACTCGCACCCTTGAAGCATGCATTAATGTTTATGGTCCAAATGAGCTCCGAATATGAATATCAAGATATTTTGATGATGTATGGATAGATCTAACTGGAAATTTGTAGGTTTGATTGACATTTTTCTTAACTCATGTATAAATGCACTTACGACACTTCGTGTTTGCAGGAGTCAAAAAGCCTTCTGTAGGTCTATCGAAGAGGCCCATTGAGGGAGTTGTCCTCCCTTTTTCCAGATAATGATTTCTAAGGAACTTTTTGCCCGTATCAGGGGTCACCAATCCATTGATGCCAATTGTCGACGGACTCGTTTGATCAAAGGAAGAACACTGCAAGCGGATCAAGCAAAAGACAACTTTCAGGCAGTTTCAGCTACAGTGAAAAGGGAAATCAGCTAAATGACAAAATTGCTACAGTAACTGGCACTAGATGACAAAATAGGGAAAAAACAAGGAATGTATTTTAAAATTGCTAGATAATGAGGGGTAGGTGAAACCCTAATGTAATTGAATTTGATCCACTCATTGTAATTGAATCCTAGCCATTCATTTGGGCTTTGGAAAACTATAAATAGGGGCTTTCCCCTCATTTGTAGTTGTTGGAGAGCTGTTGTAAAAAGCATTTGCAGCAATAGAAGACAACATTGCATGATTTTATGGATGTTTTCTTTGATTTTGCTTATCTTGCATGCATGGTTTTTCCTTCCATGTTAGTTTTAGTGTTAGTTTTTTGAATGGGAGTGCTGATGGTGTTTGCTATTTTAGTATTTGATGGATTTCCAGCTCATGCTTTTTGTAGTTCATTGATGATGAGTCACTTTGCAAAGCTAGTCTGAGCTCATTACTTCATTGCTGCAACTTAGTTCAATTACATGTGCATGATATGCATGTGCAATTTGAAAATCTGCAGTCCTTAGAAGATTGCACTGGTTTTGTGCAGCTGTAGGTTTCTCTTGGCCAAGCAAAACCCAGTTTAGGAAGCCTGTCTAATTTAGCAGCCACCATTGTTACTATTTATTTGTAGCTTAGGATTAGAATAGCTTTCTTAACCCTTCTCCTTTTGCTGTTTCTTTTAATCCTTTGTTAGAGTAGGACCCAAAGCATCACCATGAAGCTAAATCTGATGAACTTGATGAGTTTCAACTTGTTGTTTTGAATGGACAACCACTGTTCATTCACTTTCAGCACTTTGAAACTGCATTTGCAAACCCAACTTCCATGCTTTGTAACTCATCCGTAAGACCACCTTGTGATTCCAGCAAATCACATCAAACTACTGAGGTATCTAAGCACTGTCATGACCTGACATTTGAGAGACCTTGGGATAGTGTTCTGTAATCCGATTGTGGGAGATTGTCTTTCAAGAGAGGTAGTGCACCTACGCACTACCTGTGTTGAAAAGTGCATAAAAAACACATCAACACATATCTCATCACAAATATAACCTCAAAGACTTTATTGAGATCCTAATTTATAATTAAATCTCTATTTGCAATAATTTCTTGACCTATCTTTTCCTATCTCGAGTTAGTAAATGATTATCTTAAGTATTTTGAATACCTTGATCCAGAGGCATAGTTTGCATCAAAATCTCCTTCACTTAAAAACTTAGTCTATCTTGAGTAGGGAAATCCATCCAAAAGAAGTTCAACATAGGATCTTAAGAAAGGATACATTTAACCAATCATTTGATAATTACTTGATATGATAATGCTTATTACTTGAATCTACGAGGAGAGACATGAAACCCATCAAGTCAACCAAAATAGTCAATTGAACTAGAATTCATAGTGCAACTAGAATTTTCTCCTATCTTTTAGGACTTTATAATTAATGTTGAAATAAGAGATTTGATTGAATGAGAAATTCATTATAGGAACAAATCCATTTAGGTATAACTAATCAATCGAGGTTCCAAGCTCACTCATGAATTTTATATGTCTATGTTGGGAGGTATTATTAGAAAAATTCCCTTGAACAAATCTTTGATAATTCAGGAGGTGGCCTAATTTCACAAGCACAAGATCTATTTGTAATGGTGTATTGGTCAAACTCCCATCTAGCTAGAATTACATCCCTATTTTGTCTACCACACCTATCACGTACTCTTTTTCTACAATCTCATTCCCACTTCACGCATCTCATTTAATATACCTTCTCCTCCCATGCAAATCATCCACACACCAAAATATGGTCTATATATTATTGGATCTCTACCTCCCATCTGTGCCCCCACTCCAGTTTCCATCCCTTCTTATATCTCTTCCTCAATCCCATATCAATCTTCATCATCCCAACATGCCTTTTCATCTTCTTATGTCCCTTATTCATCCTCTACATATTCACCAACTAAATCTGCATATATCATTCAATCTTATTCATCTTACATTGGGCCCAATCCTCCTCTTCCTATATTCCCTAATAAATTTCATCTCATATCCCTCAAGAGCCTTGTCCTTACATCCCCTAATCTTCCTACATACTACAAACCTCCACATTCTACATACTAAAAACATCTCATGTATCCTCCATCCCATTTGCATACCACACTACCAAGCCAAAATCCTCTTCATATCTTGGTTTGTTCTCCTTCAACCCACAATCCTATTAGGATTAAGGTGTCTCAACCTTTGAGTCCTAAGATTACTTTTGGATAAATAATTGCGCAAATATTGATATATCCTAAGTTTCCAACTATAATAGTTGTCATAGTTATTTGTGGGGCCTTTCAGGTAGTGTTATATCCTACATGCAAGGTGTGGAGCTCAAACAGAGTGCCACTTATCACCTGGGTGCTTCATGAAAGCATTGTTGTTTGTTCCTACTTCATAGAGGTGTGCCATACTGACATTTGTCACTTGGGGGCTCATTTGGAGAGAGGAGTTTGTAAAAACTACCTAGAGTTGTACAAATTTCTTCATTTTAATAGATGCAAATGCATGCGGGGTTATAATAGCAAATTTTATAGATATTTCACAATTGTACAGGGAGTTGCAAGAATATTTCTAGATTGAAGTGAAAATGTGTGTTATATATATACTCATATGTTCAATATTAATTCATACTTGTGTCTCTCTTTGATGGGGGCATATTTTCACAAGGTTTTCTCCAAGTATATTAGTGCCATGTATTTATTTATCATGGATTTTTTTATTTATATTTTATTTCATATAAATATTATAATAGATAATCTAATACTACAATAATGAAATAAGATTTTCATACTTTATTCAGGGATACCATGTGTAGTAGTTTAGCTTGTTATAAAAACATTCGGTATTCTAGATTCTTGGTATTATTGAAAAGCGTTCACTTTTTTAAATTTTTGAAGTTTTTTCTAGCCATAGTTGGAGTTATTTGTTTGAATGGTTTTTCATATTTTTGAGTGGAAATCATGGATTCTACCTTTTGTTCAAAGATTGAAAAGTTTAATGACACTAGATCTATGAGTTATGGATGTCAAAGATGTAGGATCAACTTGAAGAGATAGACTAGTGGAGGGTCCTTTCAAATAAAAATAAAATAGATGATATGTATAATGACGGTTCGAATTTTTTTGATAAAAATTTATGAGGAACCATTTGGTTGCGTCTTGTAGATTATGTCCCTCCAATATTTTTTGAGGAAATCAATACATATGTTCATTGAAAAATAATTAGTGACATATACCATGCAAGGGATATGGTAAATAATTTATATTTGAAAAGAACAAATATATTTATTAAAAATAAATATGGGGAATTTGTAGAAAAATTCATTTAATTTGATTTAAGATAATTAGGATTCATTGATGTTAAGATAGATTTGGAAGATGTGTATATTGCTTGAACCTTGATCGCATGATCTCATCCTAGCCCTCCATCATTTTAAATCCAAAATCTATTTATTCATCTAACACTTAACCATTTAATATCACAAATTTTCATAAACGTGATGTTATGTTATTGAATTTTCATGAGCACACATCGAGTCGATCGTGTGGGAAAATCTACACAATAAGGAGTCTAGCATAGTTATTTTTTGTTATTTTTTTAGTGTTTTTGGACTATGTATACCTTATATGCGTTCTTGATTCACTTTTTCGTTTGTTTGATTTATCTTGTTTCAATCATTTGAATTGGCAAAAAATATTGCACACATTTTTGCCACGTCAATGGGAACCACATCATGGGTTAACTAATGGGAAATTTTCTATTTTAGTTTTCATGTTGTAGGTGTCAAATAGAAAATATGTCTCTTGATTTTCCAAAGCACACTACATGTCGAACAATATGCAACATATCAACAAATGCGTGAATCAAAGGTGTAAATGAACAAGTTTTTGAATTCATATCCAATCAACAAAATTTCTCTGCAAGTCGATGAGCATGTGTAATTCTGACTTGAAAAAATATGTCTTGAATCAGTGAATATGCTTTGTGGATTGATGGATCCATTAGGTATAGTTACTTTTTTTTTCTTTGACTTTCTTACTATTTTGACGACTGACTAGCTAACTCATTTACTTTGTGATCAATCTAATATTATCCTTGCAGCTATCACTAGTCAAAGACGAGGCATATCCAAATACTAACATCGTATTTTGTAGCTTTGTGGTCAAAGGTTAGTGTTCCCATTGGATTAGGCACATTAACATATATTAAAGGGTCAACTAACTCCTTTACATCATTTCTAAGGTTGCTTATAGGAATATTCTCTGTCCTTGCATCATTTAGTGATCCTAGAGATGAAAAACCTTAAGTTTTCCTAGTTCTTGTGAGTGTGTGTCAACCCAAGAGAATTTGATCATGTGTATGCTCTCTCCTTGTGCTTCGTGCAATCTTAGAGATCAAAATTTCTAAATGAATCTTTTTGTTTAGGAGGCTTTCTTGGGTATTTCAACGCCCCAAGGGATGACCTTAACCATGTCTTTTGGAAAAGTACAGAAAAGGGGAGAACAACATCTATACCTCAAGGAGTGGTCATTGTCATGTTTGGCGAAGCCCTAAGATCCTCAATAGGCCAAGACATGGTGGTGAAGAATCTAGGAGAGACCCTCCTAGCTAAAGACTTTGTATATGATCCCTTTGTTCATGGAATTAGTTAACTTTTTAGCATCACATTCAACCCAAATGAGTCATTTTCATCACTTCAAGCATCATAAACCAAGTTTAAACATCATACTACTAAAACAAGGACATAATTAAACAACTCAAATCAACACTTTAACACCATATCTCATCACAAATATAACCTCAAAGACTTTAGTGAGATCCTAATTTATAATTAAATCTCTGTTTGCAATAATTTCTTGATCTATCTTTGCCTATCTCGAGTTAGTAAATGATTATCTTAAGTATTTTGAATACCTTGATCCAGAGGCATAGTTTGCATCAAAATCTCCTTCACTTAAAAACTTAGTCTATCTTGAGTAGGGAAATCCATCCAAAAGAAGTTCAACATAGGATCTTAAGAAAGGATACATTTAACCAATCATTTGATAATTGCTTCATCAACTTAACTAAATCCTTGCACTTTAGGAGACATCCAATAAACCTCATGTTAATCAAGCAAATCACTTTTATATAACTTACCTTCATACCCATCACACTTTTGTAGGCCCAAAAAAAATGGAGCAAAAATCACCTTTGACAAAAAGATTCCTTGATATGATAATGCTTATTACTTGAATCTACGAGGAGAGACATCAAACCCATCAAGTCAACCAAAATAGTCAATTGAACTAGAATTCATAGTGCAACTAGAATTTTCTCCTATCTTTTAGGACTTTATAATTAATGTTGAAATAAGAGATTTGATTGAATGAGAAATTCATTATAGGAACAAATCCATTTAGGTATAACTAATCAATCGAGGTTCCAAACTCACTCATGAATTTGATATGTCTATGTTGGGAGGGGTGATCCCACAAT
>VDFB02317790.1:0-24836 GCA_007258455.2 Sequoia sempervirens | reverse complement strand
CTTAAGCTTGCATAAGGCTGGGAGGACGGTGCAGCAAACAGCTCTTCCAAGCTATGAGTAAGAGCCACAGTCCTAATTGGTTGTTCTTGAAGGAGGAACACCTCATCTGCCTGGGTTTCCATTGCTAGAACCTCTTCTTGATTGTTGTCTTCAAGGGGCAGCCTGCTGTCCCATCTCCTTTCCCAAGAGTTTACCTGATTTTTGTGACGATCAATGTCATAGGATGATGACATGCATGAATCTGTCTCATTGTAGCTCTCTGGTTGTGAAGGAAAATCTACAAAGATTGAGGCAGAAGGACCCTTAGTTGCAGCCCGCAGTTGACCAAGCTCGTCGTATTTATTGGCAACCATCGAGACACCTCCACCTTTATCTTCTTCCTTTTGTTGTTCATGTATCTCCTCATGGCGCCCACTTGTTTCCTCTTGGTCACTATCGCTGTAAATGGAGAAGGAGCTCCTCTCCCAATCTAGAAACTCTAGTGCATCATTGTTTAAGGGCTCAAGAAGTATGTATTCATCACTACCGTCTTTTGGGATGTGCTCTTCCTCAACATGAGCATATCTCTGTAGTGCAACTCCTAATGGAAAGAAGTCATCAATTGATGGAACCTCATCAAGGGGACCAAAGTCTACTGCACAATTTCCCTCTAAAGACTTGCTAAAATGCCCACCGTCCATGGCATATAACTGCTCTTCAAGAGGAAGAACTTCTTGATGACTGGTGGACAGCATTCCCACTTGATCTACTTCATCGCTCAGAAGTTCGAGACTGTATTGTTGTCCCTCTTTTGCTGCCCCAACATCCTCTTGAGAACCACCTTCAACTGAGCCATTAGTTGATTCAGACTTTTGGTCTTCTTTTTCAATATAGGCAGCTAGTAGAGGAGGTCAGGCACTTGGCTGCCTTGCTTGTTCTTTGACTTGTTTGATGGCCTCTTGGCATAAATTACATGTGAGCTCTGAGTGCGATGAATCATGGATTCGGCACTAATTTGGGAGCAGCAATATCTCCAAATCCACTTGGTACTTCAGCTCTGACCAATCCTTTGCCCACCTGGAGACGAGCTGGTCATATCTTTTCGCTATTGAGTCCTCATCATCACTTGAAAAAGAATTATGATGGTAGACATCTGTAGTGAGTGGTTGTTCCCACTCCTTCAAATCTGCATTTTGAGCTTCTTGATAACTGTCATTATAGATGGAGAGGTCTTTCGACCTAATTTTTCTTATGCTTTTACCATCTCCTTCTACTGCCCCAAGGCTTTCAGCCTCCTCCTCTTCTTGATTTTCAGCATTTTCATTTGCTGCCCCAGCACAAACTACTGCAAACTCATTTGATTCATCTTCAACTACCAATCCCTCTTCTTGAGTGGAGGACTGATCTTCTTCAATGGAGGGAAAGTCTTCTAAACTAGTTATAATCAGATTTTTATCAATGCACGTTGATGTCCCAAGACTTTTAGCTCCTCCCTCTTGGTTTTCATTTTCTATATCTGTTGTCCCAACACCAATTTGTGTCAAATTTTTTGGTTCATCTTTATTTTGTTGTCCTCTGGATGTTAACAACTCTTCTTCCTCATGGGATAAATTATCTTCTTTGAGAGTTGGCTGCTCCAACTTGTTCACATGATCATTGATTTGGGCAATGACATTTGTGCATGATGAGCAAGTGAATTCAGAGTGGGGTGCATTGTGAAATCTGCACCAACTTGACATCAATATTTCCTCTAATCTTGTTCCATCTTTGCTGCCCAAACATCTTTGGATCAGCTCCTTGAAAGCATTAGTTGCCATGGTTTGCAATTCCTCTTCCGGATCTTCAGGAGCCAAGGGCTGGTATATTTCCCAAAAGGTAATTTCTCCTTGCAAGACCTTCTCAATTTTGTCCAAGAATGTTAGACACTCCAATTCACTATGCCTACAAGTGCAATGAATCCGACATCTATCTGCCAACGCGAATTGTTGCAATGGCTTCTTCAATCTCTTATTCAAATGTGCATGTAACTGAGTGATATTGATTTGCAAATGCTGCTCCATTTCGACTCAGCTTCTTTTGCCTTCAAAATTTTTTGATTTTTGAATTAAAGAGATCTCCTATCTCAGATTTCTTCTTGAATGTTCTTTTCTCAACTTCCAACTTTCAGCTTCATAGCCTCAACATGTTATGCCCTCTTTTTAGCGCCAGTTCTGTTGATGTGTTTTTTATGCACTTTTCAACATAGGTAGTGCATAGGTGCACTACCTCTCTTGAAAACAAATCTTCCACAATCGGATTGCAGAACACTATCCCAAGGTCTCTCGGATGTCAGGTCATGACAGTGCTTAGATACCTCAGTAGTTTGATGTGATTTGCTGGAATCACAAGGCGGTCTTACGGATGAGTTACAAAGCATGGAAGTTGGGTTTGCAAATGCAGTTTCAAAGTGCTGAAAGTGAATGAACAGTGGTTGTCCATTCAAAACAAGTTGAAACTCATCAAGTTCATCAGATTTAGCTTCATGGTGATGCTTTGGGTCCTACTCTAACAAAGGATTAAAAGAAACAGCAAAAGGAGAAGGGTTAAGAAAGCTATTCTAATAATCCTAAACTCTGAATGAAACGGTAACAATGGTGGCTGCTAAAGTGAATGGAGCTTCTAAGCTGGGTTTTTAGCAGCCAAGAGAAACCGTTACTGAAACCGATGCAAATCTTCAGGGGCGCGGTGCTCCGGTACACATACATCATTCACATGTAATTGAACTAGAAGTTGCAGCAATGAATTAATGAGCTCGACTAGCTTTGCAGTGACTCGCCATCAATGAACCACAAAAAGCATGAGCTGAAAATCCATCAAATACTAAAACAGCAAACACCATCACCACTCCCATTCAAGAAACTAACACTAAAACTAACATGGAAGGAAAAACTATGCATGCAAGATAAGCAAAATCAAAGAAAACATCCATAAAATCATGCAATGTTGTCTTCTATTGCTGCAAATGCTTTATACAACAGCTCTCCAACCCTTACAAATGAGGGGCAAGCCCCTATTTATAGTTTTCCAAAGCCCAAATGAATGGTTATAGGATTCAATTACAATGAGTGGATCAGATTCAATTACATTGGTACCTACCCCTCATTATCTAGCAATTTAAAATACATTTCTTGTATTTTCCCTATTTTGTCATCTAGTGCCAGTTACTATAGCAATTTTGTCATTTAGCTGATTTCTCTTTTACTGTAGCTGAAACTGCCTAAAAGTTGTCTTTTGCTTGATGTGCTTGCAGTGTTCTTCCTTGGATCAAACGAGTCCGTCGACAATTGGCATCAATGGATTGGTGGCCCCACGATCCGGCGAAGGTCATGCGAGAAATCATCATGCACACGGAAAAGGAGGGACAACTCCCTCAATGGAGCCTCTTGATGAACCTATAGAGACTTTTTTGACTCACCGAAACCTGAAGTGTGTCACCAAGTGCATTTATACATGAGTTAAGAGCGGATAAGGCCACAGGGGCTTTGGGGTTAGAGATCTATCCTTACATATCATCCATCTCTGTCTTCATAGAATATTTGGATATCTCCATAACAATGTCATGCTTCAAACATGAAGAGCGGAAACAGTGCTCGGCAAGAAAGGCCGCGGATGTGACCAGCTCGCAAGAAGCGAACTCCGGATAAAGCATCGCCGAAGAGAGCTCAGGATCGTCGCAAGCCGGAAAAGTGCAGCTCGGATCATAATCCGAAGAAGCGAACTCGGATGCTCGCCAGAAAGGATCACAGAAGCTCGGATCTTCCAGCAAAAACCAGAAGAATGGACCCAAACAGCCAGGACAGGCAGACCAGAACCAAAGAAAGAAGCGAAATATTCCGGTCCATCGCTGGCAGAGGTCGAGGAACCAGGAAAAAGAACCAGAGAACAGGTCGGGCAAAGGAAAATATTCGAAGTTCGCAAAAAGTGGGAACAAAGCAGGAGGAATAAAATTTAGAAAAGAATGACAAACCGGCGAAGTTCATAAAGGGCAAACGGAACGCCAAAAGCGAAGCCATGGAGACTGGCCAGACTCCCACGGGCGGCGAGGATAGGCCCGGCTGTTAAAATAAAGCAATGAAAGAGAGCGGAACCGAGGAAATAGCCCGCAGAGAAAGAGATCTGAAAAAATACCGGAGGCCGAACTCCGAGAGAGGCCGGGTCGCCCTGAGCCAACGGATGTTCCAAACAGCAAAAGGGGGACGAAGCTTCGAAACCACCGAAACTTAACCAAACTTTGACGAAACCTTGGTAGTTCATCTACGCACATCAGACACATCCTAGATCCAAAAAAGGGTGACGCCAAAGTCAAAAATGAGGAAACGAGAGCGACGGGGGTCCACAGATGTTTCCAAACAGCCAATGAGGAAGGGAATTCCAGAGGGAAAGTTCTGAAACCATCAAAACTTAACCGAACATTGATGAAACCTTGGCAGTTCATTTACGTATTTCAAACACATCCACGATACAAAAAACATTGCTCCCAAAGTCAAAATTGAGGAAACGGGAGTGACGGGGGTCCGCGGATGTTTCCAAAACAGCCAAAGAGGGTCAAAGCTTCGGAACCACTGAAACTTAACCAAATGTTAACAAAACCTTGGCAGTTCATCGAAACATCCCAAACGCATCCCAAATCCACCAAAAAGTTGTCCCCAAAGTCAAAAATGTGGAAACTGGACCGACAGGGGTCCATGGACGTTTCTGAAACAACCAAAACAAGACAAAAGGCAGAAAGGGGATGGGGGACTTTATTTCTCCACAGATTTGAATACCCCAAGTATGTGAATTTGGGTAGGGGATTTGATCGCTCGATGGCACATGACCAATTTGGGCTCAGAAATGGGGCACACAAAATAAGATAGGAGCAAAGCAGCCTATCGGGAGTGAAAAAAGGGGGTCCCTGCCTATGGTAGGGCGTGTGTGCAAAACATGCACAACAAATGGCGACTCGCTTGGGAAATGCTCTCGAGCATTTTGATGACAAACTGGAATCACGAACCTAGAATCTCTGGTTCCAACCTTCACGCTAGGGCAAACAAACCAGACACCCAACCAAAGGATCAAAACCATTAGCCAACCCAACCTTCAGTATGCTGAAAATCCAAGTGTGTGTAATTGCGTTAATTCCCATCCTTCAGTTGCTATAGGAACCCAAGCTCCGTTCAGTAAAGCTACATAGTTTATTCTAACTCCAAAAGCATCTGGGACATTGTCTCGCTGCCAGTTAGGCGTCCATAGCCCCGACGAGGTTATCGCTGTGATTGTCTCGAACATTGCTCTATTGCTGGTCAGGCATCCATAGCCCCGGTAGAGTTGTTCGAATACCCCTAAAAAGTTGAATTTTCTCTTTCTTTTAATTTTTAATGTTTTCTTTCTTTCTTTCTTTACTCTTTTCAGCGCTTTTATTTCAACCCGCAAGCATTGAAGCTCGCGCTCAGGGCTGAGAATCACAATGGCGCTGGAGCAAAATTTTAGATTTTTTACTTAACTAGACTTCACAAAAGGCCCTATAGTGACCGTCGAATTCTTAAGATGTGTAAGAGCTATAAGATTTCAGAATACGTCAAAGTCAGACTAAACCAACAACTTATCCTCTTTGAATTAAACACCCAAATCGCTTGACACTAACAAAAGACCTTCACCATCCACTCTAAAGACTTGATTAGAGTTTGACAAAGAAATATGTATAACAACCCCAGGCGATAAGTATGGTTGTTGTGCGCACAGATGTGCCCAGCTAAAAGCAGAGGGACCCCGAGCAAAGCAGCAACAAAGCGAAAGCAAACGAAAACAAACAACCAACAAAGCAAGCAACCAACATCAAACCAACTAACCTAAGGAAAGTGGGAAAGTGGGGTATTTACAGGAAACCTATACTACTCAAAAATGAGCTATGTACAAAGATATTTACAAAGCACTATGCTCAGACACGACAAACCAATATTAACATTCATTGGATTTCGTAATGCATGCACAAGCAAATGAGCAATCGTTATCGTTCTTAACCATGCAAACTTATCTTTATATTCTAAAAAAAGAAATTCAATGTTGCAACACTCAAGTTCAACCAGGTCATCATGAAAAATCAGCAATTGAGGAGGCTCGTTGAACCCATGGTTAATCCATAAACATGTTCGTTTTCCCTCATTCCCATAATCAAAATAATAAGTGCAATTATGAGTAATAATAGATATTGTAGAAAGAAGAAACACATATAAAACATAAGCAAACCTCATATCACAAAATTGATTTACTTTGGATTTTGTTGAACAATGGCCCCTCATTCGAAAGCAACCCAATGTATTATTTAGTAAACTAAACATAGATAAAACGCACTTGTAGAGAAATTATTTATTATAGTATCACTAGCTAGATATCTAGAGTTATTTTGATAGCATAACAATACCTACATACTCGCTATCAAAACTCCCAACTCAAGCATCCTATAAATAGAAGTAGTACACAAAACCATTAAATGGTAGTTACAAAATTATAATATGAAACAAACAAAAGAAAGTGGCACCCAAATGATAAGATGAGCTCATATGTTAAAAGTAAAATATTCTTTCCAATTGTCATAACCATATATCCTAAGCCATTCGCCGATCAAGAATTCTATTTTGGTTTCATTATCTTAAATCAAATTTTCCTATGATCTGTCATAACATTGTTCATAAGTTGCTCATGTAACTCTCTTTTACAACTATTTTTTGTCTTAGAATTTTGTACATTTCCAATGTACAAGATAAAAGTTTAAAAGGACACAACTTTTGATTTGGGAGGCCATCCGCGCCTACTTTTTAAAATTATAGAAATAAAAAGGATCGATGTAAAAGGTATCAAGAGAGGTGATGTTGAAAAAATTTCAAGATTTTCCCAAAAATAAAGCTTAATAATTATTTTTTAATGTTTTATCTAGTTTAAAAAATGCATTCTTCATATACTCAACATTAGGAGAATGGTAGAAAAACCTCTCCTAACATTCTCACTAGTGAAAAACCTTGTTAGAGGAGTGGGAGTACGAACAATTTTGAAGTAATTAATTCTAGCCAAGAGACCCACAAGCTCATAACTCCACCTAAAATGATATGTTCTAATTGACTTTATAATTTCTTTACAATATTTTGCAAAGTGTGAATATTCTCTAGCATCACCCTATCATCATCTACCATGTCACAAACTAAGTGGTATTAAAATTAGTATGATTAATACTCATATGAAAGGTCAATTTATTTTACATGCATATGCCACCCTAATTGTTAAATAGAATTGTAGTATCTCCTAGACTCAGCCTCGCATGACAGATCAATTTATTTTCCATATATTTATCACCCTAATTATTATATAGAATTATAATATCTCCCAGACTTAGTCTCACATATAAGTAGAATCACTTGACAAACAAATACCTTATAAGCTCATGAGTAGATATCGTGAACTATGATTGTATAGTGGATAAAGTAACCACAAAATGTGGCTTGCTCATCCAAATGGTAACACCACTAAACATGGTGAGTATATATCCACTATTAGATATCATACTATAACATTCCTATCCCAATTACAATCCACATATCCATAAGTGGTTACTAAGTTTTAGTCCCTTAGAGATCTACCATGATGGAAAATAGAGTAATTAGAGTACCATATAAGAATCTAAAGACCCTCTTCATTGCATCTTAACATACCTGTCCATGATTAGTCATGAAATAGATAAGGATCCATTTTCTTGGGTGATTTTTGTCCATTTATTTTATTTTAAGCTCCTAATAGTAGTAGTATAAGTTACTCTTGCCACATTCTCTATCTCACTAGGATAACTCAAATACTACTTAGTTGATAACTTAATACCCATTGAAATAATATCACCCAAAGGTCTATAAGATAACATGTTGAATCTCTCCATAATTACTTTCACCTAGTAAAATCATTTTTATCTCTATCTCTTCTAATACCCATCCCAAAGATGAACCTGCAGTGTAGGAAAATGCATACCCTTGCATTTTCGCACTTAATTGGGCCCGCCTTGCTTTGTTTATCCCTATTTATGTCTTAATTGTTCCTATTTTGAATCCACAATCCTAATATTTACTATACCTTTTTTGGCTAATCCCTACAAACATCAATGGATAGATGATAATTTAATGATTCTGGCAATGTGCCTCTAATTTTTGGGTTGGGACTAACATGCCACCTAGGGAATCTTTGTCCCCCAAAGGTCTTGGGACCCTGATTTCAAATGTTCCTGAAAGCGGCCCCCTTTTTGGAGTCTATGCCCCGAGTTTCATACCTCGGGACTAAGATGCCACCTAGGGCATCTTAGTCCCCCTTAAGGTATTTTTCAGGATTTAATTTCAGATCTTGGTGGGATTTAGCCTCCTTTAATTAATGATTTCATATGTCAGTTTGTTGTAGTGTAATTTCGGGATATTAAGCATAGATAAGTATAAATACATAGTTCTTTCTCTCATTTTCATATCAAGAATTTTGTGAGAGCATTCCTAATAGCATAGTTAAGTTCACAGGAGCATTCAAGAGCAGTTCACTAAGCATTTTGAGCCATCATCAAGATTCAAGCATCATGTCAAAGATATTCCTACATTTTGTGTGTTTTTGAGCTAGCAATTTGTGATGTAGGGTTTCAATTCAAGCAATCAATTCAAGTCAAGGTCTATCATGTCAAAACCCGTTTAATTAGCTTAGATTAATCACTTAATTGCTATATTAATTGTATAATAATAAGTGATTAAATGAAATACAATTTGGTTATGTAATACTTGAAAGGTAATTAAGAATTATTATATTGATGATGACTAATTGTGTGTTTTATTTCATAAGTTCATCATGAGCTATTGACATTTTTCATGTTGGAGAGAGAGTATCATCAAGGCGAAGGGTCTAGCCATTGGAGGTAACCTACATGACGGAATCAACGCACACACACACACACACACAATTAGACTTATCTAATTAGGTTGCATATAGGTGAAAAGGATTAGGAATTTTGGGTTTCATTATTGGAAACTTATATTGTTTTATGAATGATGCATAAATATATCTACATGAGAACAAAATATCTTTATAAAAATATAGATAAAGTAAATAAGAATCGTCCGAGAGATGTGTTAATGAGGGTTGTGAACCAAACTTAGCACAATAGTGTTTAAGTTTCTAATACATAGTTGTATTTAGATTGTTTATCAAAACGGGGCCCAAACTAAGTGAGAATTGATACGAAAAAATAATTAATATTATTCCTTTTATTTAATTATTATTATAATAAAAGAATAAAATATATATTATTGCTAAATAATATTATAATTAATAAGAACATTATAAGTTCTTTTATTTTATTTGGAGATTTAAAATTTTTTAAAAATGATAAAGTAAAATAATATTAAATTTTAATGTTAAGTATTTTTTTTTTACTTTAAAAGGAAAAGTTTAGAAATCATTTCAAAGAACAAAGATTTAAATTAATTTATATATAATAAAATTTTAAATTTTTTCCTTCTACGTGTCTGTTGGAAACCTTCAAAAATTTTGCATGGATATGTGGGTAAATGTTGGAAAAAGGTGTGAGACTTCTCTTTATTTCATTTAGAATAGGCATGTTGTCCAAGAGTTTTGTTTTTGGCATGAGAGAATATTAATCCTGGGGAAAAAACAAAAATCTCAGGGAGATCCCTATAGGTAACGAAATTTCTTGGAAACCATGCATAACCAACTATCTAGTTGGTATCATTAAATGACTATTTGATTGATTTGAAAAGGTTCTCAACTGTAAAACAAAATCCAAATAAGTAAGGATGTTGTGATACCAGTTATCAAATAAGCCTCAATGCATGATTACTATGATGCATGCATTTTGCACTTAGTTAAGCAATTAAATGATTACATTTCTTGTTTGCTTTGAAGAATTTGAAAATGTTTAGAAATCATGGACTTATTTCAAATGAATCCATTTGTCTATATGTGCAAATAATCTACACCGTCTAGAATTCCAATCATTTCTTTAGTTTCATTGAAGGATTGTAACTAATAATATCTATATTTACCCAATGACATTGATGTTTGAAATAATCAATTATCCGAGTTTCAAATTTTAAATTATTTAACAAGAATCAACAACTTATTCATTTACGAAAAACAATGTCGTAGGGATGGTCAGGATGTGCTATGGCCATATTTTAGGAAGTAAAAACAAATATGTTAAGATAGATTTGGAAGATGTGCATATTGCCACATTTCTCTCTACCTAAATTGTGGGTTAATCCAATCCTTCATATAATTGGTCAGATTATAGGCTCAAAGTTGGATTCCTTTGTTACTAATTTTCTTAAAGAATAAATAAGGAGAAAATTCAGGGAAGGGAGCTTAAAGGATCTATTATTTGTTTGGGCAAGGCTTAAAGAAAAATGAGGATCAAAAGTGGATTAGGAAAAATATTTTCAAAGATCTACGTCTTGAGGTCATTGTAGGACCCTAGTAAGAGTAGAGTGAAGTATTGAAACTATGGAAAATGTGTGCATGTTAAGGATTGTAGAAATCAGATAATTTTTTACCCCTCTAAGGAAAAATATAATGATGAAGATGATTTTTGACCATTTCTTGACTAGATTTCTCCACAAGAGAAATTATTTCAAGTCACGCCATTAGCAAGGATGCATTGCATGTGTCATTTTTATTCTATTTCATGACTTTTATGGTGAGTAGATTTACAATAATATAGTTGCAATTGTATAAAAAAATGGCTAGTCCATGTTTTTCGTGCTAATTTATTACTTTAAAAGTTGGGGAATTAAAATATAGACAATATTATCATGTGTGAGCACCCCTAAATCTGCACTCAATCTAAACTCCAACACTCATTAGCAATGGGGTTAGTTCATGCAAATTCAAATGTACAAATACTCCTATGAAATAATGCATCATACTTCATGATCAAAATGAAATAAAAACATAAACCAAAAATCCTTAGAGAAGCACAATGCACACCTATTCCATAGTGGATTGGTGTCGCTTTGTTGTGAAAAGTGACCCTTTCCCAACCCTTGACAATCCAATGATGAAAATGCAATGATAATGGACAAAATTAGCTCTCAATGTGAAGAGAGTAACTTTGCATGAAGATTGTGGATGATAAGATGAAGGATAGCCTCTCCATTTATAGAAGATTTTGATGAGAGAAGAGGCCAAAGGGATGAACCATGGAGACCAAAACCCCTTAGAAGGTCCATATCACCATATGAAAAGGGCAAAAGATGAGATTCCCCGATCGGAATATGCCAATAGCCATATTTAAAATTTAAAATCATTGTGTAAAGAAGTCAGAGAGAAATTAAATGGAAATGTCTTCCACTTGAATCCATTACAAGGGTTTATAAAATTGACTTCAATACCCTTCAGAAAGACTAATCCCACCGATTTGAAATGGTGAAATATTCCTCTAAAGCATACTTGTTGATGAAAATAGAAAATTTATAAAATGAATTAATGATTTGTTTTGTGCAAGTGGGAAAATCACGGAGAGGATGTGAGTTTGATTAAATTAAATGTTTAGTTGCTTAAGTGAAGGTCCGAGATTAGTTTGACCCCATTCTTGACTTAGATTTATGAATTAAAATAAATAAAAAGGAGATGAAAAGTGATTTAGACTTAGTTAAATACATGTTTTGAAATATTTAGCTTGAAAGGAATGATGCTAGTGGTTTAATTAAATAAGTTTGATTTAATTAATTAAATGAAGAACTTTAGAGGCTAATTAAATAAGATTGGTTTATTTAATTAAAGAGGGACCTTAGGATTGATGTATGATTTAATTAAGTAAATTTGATTGATTTTATTAATAGAGGAATTAAGATGGATTAATAGAGGGATGATTTAAAGAAGAATCGAAGTTAGTTGATCAGGACATTTTTCATGTCTACATCATGACATACCCTTAAACTATTAAAGGGGGGTAATTCAAGTTAGTTTTGTAACTAAATATTAAATGTTGATTGATAGAGATAGATATTTAATAGATATACATTGTTGGTGAATGCTTAATTGATTCATTCAATGTAATGCAAAGCATATATACAAGGGAGCAGTTGGTAGCAACTACTGAATGAAGCAACACTTACCGAACAATTTAACTACTTACTCAAACACCCACGCAAACAATGTAATATACCATTTAATAATTATGCTATCATTCCCACCCTTGTTTTTTTGTTCCTACAAATGTATCCCCAAAATCTTAGAATTAACCTTGCCAAGGGACTCCACCTTAAGGCTTACATAAAAAAACTTGTTGATTACAAAAAATATGGATACATTCTCGAGAAGATTTTCCTTTTGAAGAATCAAATCCTAAATCAGGTGGAACTCCATCAAGCTACCTCGTGACCCTCAAAAAGGTATAGCTTCAAGTTGAATTCCTGAGTTCTTCCTTCCATGAACTCTCAAATCATGGATTCCTAAATTATTCGACAACAATCCATATTGAGCTCTCCAAACACATGGCTCCATCAAGTTGTCTGATGACCCTCAGAAGGGTATAATTATTGGTCACAGTCTCGTAAGCCTACAAGACAACCATCAATATTGATCTCTTCACCAAACCCCTTACTTGTCTTCAACATCATACCAAACCCCTAAATTTGAAGATAATACAGAATCATACCAACTAATCAGCATCCAACCATACAAATCTGTACACTATAATCTAACGCTAGGAACTTATTCCTAGAGAGCTAAGTAAAGGTGAGATGAATTCCATTTTAAACAATAATACCACTATCACTCACCATAATACCCTTCCCTATGAAGAAGGTAGTCAATTTAACTTACCCTTTCTTGACAAGATTTTTCCACAAGAGAAAGAATATTTTGGGTCATGTCATTGGTAGGGTACATTACATATGTCATCTTGAGTCCATATCATCACTCTTCTGGTGTGTATAGTTGACATAATATAGCTATAATTGTATTAAAAGTAAATGGTTGATACATATTTTTCATACTAATGTCCTAGTTTAAAAGGTTCGGTATTACAAAATTGATAATATAATCATGATATAAATAGTAATTAATGATGGGAGAGAACATGGGTTAGTTATGCAATTCACTTTTATATGTTAATTGATGAAGATAATAAAATTAATGCACCTTAGAGCCTATAAATATACTAGATAGTAATGTGTATGCATGAGAATCAAAATATTTTGTTATGTTTTATTTTGGGCTACCTTCTAGATCTAGCTCACAGTTGTGAATTTAACTTGACTTGGAATGATCTTTGAATTCTCTAAAACTTGAACTACAAGATTAAAAAAAAATCATGCTCTTAGGGCTTTTTAATCAACTTAGTAGTATTTAAAAACTTGATAAACAAGTAGTTTTAAACATGCACTTGAATTCTCCAATTTTTGTTAGGTTATTAACATGCACTATTATGAGTTTGATGAGATATGTTATATTCCTTTCTTGGTTTGAGTCAAATGTGAATGAGTGTTCTTGTGATAATAAATAATTGTTAAAAAATATTAAATAGTTAATGCAAGATCTTATATGATTAAAATGAATGTGATGAATCTATTTTCATGCATAGTTACATAACTGCGGTAATGGAAAAACTATCCCTTCTGCTTTCCCCTCACTTGTTTGGGCCTTCCTTGTGAATTGGGCTTAATACTGCCTTGATTTACTGTTGTAATGTGTTTAACACATTCACATTAGGTCTAGGACCCTTGTTAATTAAAAAACATAAATGATACCTTCCTAAAGTGTTGTGAAGTGTTGTACCTCACTTTCACACTTTTCTAAGGACTTATTAATTAATTACACCTAATAAACCTCTTTTTAACTTTAATCTTGCCTTATTTTAAAAGTGTTGTAAAGTGTTGACATAACCCACTTTCATACTTTTCTAGGCTTGTCGTTAATAATTGGGCTTTATTATGCTTTAATTGGCCCTATTTTGCATCCACAAGCCTCATTTAATGCATCTTTTCGAGGATAATCCCGAAACCAATCATTATCCAATCATAATTCAGGTGTTTCAAGATTCAATGGCCCAGATTTAGTGATCTCAGACTCATTAGCCACCTTGGGAGAATGAGTCCCACCTAGGTTTTTCAGTCTCAAACCTGATTTTAGACATTTATAAGCATTTTTTAAATTGGTCCCAAAATTTAGGCCTGGTGGGACTCATTCGCCACCTTGGGTGAATGAGTCCTGTGTGGTCCAAAATCAAAATTAATTCAAATTTATCGTGGAATTTTATCCTCCTAGATCTGATGTCGGCTTGTAGTGTTGTAATTTCAAGAATTCTTGCATAATTGAGTATAAATACAAGGTTCTTTCACTCATTTTCACCCAAGCATTCAAGAGATCGCCTAAGACTTTTATGAGAGCATTCCTTATAGCATGTTGAGTTCACAAGAGCATTCAAGCATTTTCAAGAGAATTCAAGAGCAGACTATCAAGAATTTTAGAGCAGCATTCAAGCAAACAATCATCATGCCAAAGATTCCATCCATCATGTTGTTTTAGAGCTAACAATTATGGTGTAGGACTTTATGATTCAAGTAAGCATTACATTCAATATCTATCCAATTCAAGCAAGAATCAAGGTCTACATCCATTGGAGCCATTACATGCATGTTTGTAGCATTCCATTGCTACGGTTTGGTGAGTTGCAACATTGCCATTTGTTCATTCACTATTCTCCATTCTTATTTGATTTCATTTCAAGGTTTAATTACCAACAAGGGGTTTGACCAAAAAAACCCCTATTCACTAAACCAACAACATTTTCCCCTCTCCTGTGTGTGTTATTTGTAGGTATAGGTTGTATATTTTCCAAGGAGCAAGATCGAAGAAGAGAACTGCAAACCATTCAAAGTTTTCAAAGTTATCATCAATTCTTAGAGAACCTTGGAGAAGACCTACAAGTTGCAAATCAAGGTTTCAGATCCAGAAATCACATAGGAAGAATAGATCAGATAGAGAAGAGTAGGATCAACCTTTGAAGTTTAAGAAAATCCCAATTGGACTAATTTTCCACTTCTGGCGAATGAGTCCCAGTAACAGTCATTTTTCAATTTTTTGCTAATTCAAATACCCTTTAAGCAGATTCATGTTCCTGCACAGTTTTCTAGAAGCTAAATTGATTTTCCCATCTTGGAAAATGAGTCCCAATCAGCATTAAAAATAGAACTTCTAGTGTTCCAGACCTCCATTCAACCAATTCCAAATTTCTAGGTGCACACCTTCATGTCTTCAATTTTCTTTATTGTTTCATTTACTTTTCTAGGTCATTTAATAGGTCATTACATCATATTATGGTTTTGTGTTGTATCTTTCCCTTCATTATCTTTTTTCAAGTATGAACTTGGTTGTGAACCCCTTAATAGTTTGCATTTGGCCCCTAGGATAGCCCTATTACAAGATTTCTTTCTCTTTTGCATTTCAAGATCTTTAGGGTTACCCTTGAATGTAGTAGGTGGAAAGTTGATACATGCTCTATGTCCTAAAGCATATGACAACATCCATCCCACATTTCATATACAACAATATCATAAAGGTGTGAAATAATATGCATAGTTATCTACAAACTAAATTCTAAGATAGGGCTAGTAACTTAAATGTCTTATTTTGGTTTTATATTTAAAAGGAAATATTAAGAAGTTTTGACAACGACATCACACTTGTGAACATGAATTGGGTCCAATATTCAATGTTGGATCTATGTTTAATATGATTGGATTATAGATAAGGATTAGATTAATACTCAAAATTTAATGGGTAAACTAGTGGACCAAGATTGTGTGTACATAAGCATAGGGATAATAAATAAGCATATAAATAGATATGCATAAGGTTAAGTATTCAAGTCCAGCTATGCATAAAATAATGGCATTTGACTATATAAATATATTAAGGCGTTAATACAAATTAAACTAAAAAATAAATAGAAAAGGTATTGATGCATTTTTCAATATTACATTCAAGTCTAGCTTATTCGGTGGGTTCTTTGATCTATTTCATTTTATTTTATTTTTGACTTGGATGGGTTGATGGAAACATATATTTGTGATAAGTGAGTGAATTTAACAATAGGACATCATTGTAAGTTTCATCTTAAATTCTAGAAAAATGATTCATCAAATTGGCTAAAGAAGGGAAATATACAATACACAAAATATAATTGATCTCCACTTATACACAAGGCATTTGAAAATGGGGTTGCATTTAATTAGGGAGGAATTTCCTCCTTTTCAATGGATAAGGCTAGAATATGGGGAGTGGAGTCCTCATAGGAGAGAGGAACCAATAGTTGGATTGGGTCTTATTGTTGGTATAATACTTGTGATAATGGGATTTAGTCTTCCAACATATTCTTATTGCATATTGTTAATAATTATTCCACATGTAAATCAACAAATGATCAATTTTTGGTCAAGATGGACCCTTACATGAACACATGAGAACTTGTGAATGACATGTTAAAAAATCATAGACACATTCATTAACAAGTGTAAGAATACAATTTTCTTTATATAAAATATAATAACTATCAAATGCAAGTGTGTCATTTATAAAATAAGGTGTTTACGTGAATATAAACATTGTTCTTATGTTGATAAATAATGCCCTTATGTGTAAAACTACTATGATGGCAATGCAAACATGTATTGACATACTTCATATTATATATTTTTCTATGACAAATGTAAAAGGTGAGTGGAATAAATGCCTTTTATTTTATCATAAAATGCAAAAAAAGTGGTAAAAAGTTCTAAGAACATTTAAAGTTGAACATACATATTATATTTTATAACAATAAAAAGTATGTTTCCTTCAACTATTGGATCATTTATGCTGGATATAAATGCTAAAGATAATAAGATTTAAGGTCACCAAAAGGTATTGAGATTATTAAGATTGTATATAGATAATATTTTAAATAAGAATATGATGTTTTCCTAATGAAAAATGATTTTTTTTTTTTAACTACTAGAGATTCCATGATTAAGTTTTGGTCAAATCTTCAAAAAAATATTTTAAGAACACTTCTGACAAGATGTGTTGATGTGATGAATTTTATGTTGAGTCACACCTTCTAAAATTAATTCTAGATAGATAAGAGCCCATATCACATTTCTAAAAAGAAAAAATCATAAGATATTCTATGTTGGTTCAAAATTCAAAAATCCTAAATCATCTAGCAATATCATTGTGAAGGGTTTAGGACATCTCTCTTTTTTTTGTTCTTCAAGGGGTTTTACTTGTGTATTTGGTGTCAATATTTTCAAAGGGTTTTCTTTACCTTTATCAATGTTCAAACAACTATATGGTTCAAGATTGGCTTTGATTGTGTACACTTTGTTGTTGTAGAACAATTGAGAAAATATTTTAACATGGTACCTCCATGTACCCCATATCCTCTCATGTACTCTCATTGAGCCACTAGACACAATATCATCACTTGAGAGAACCAAATCAATCTTGAACTTTGATCCTATGATCTCATCCTAGCCATCCATCATTTTAAATCCAAAATCTATTTATTCCTCCAATAGTTAACCATTTGATATCACAAATTTTCATAAAAGTGATGTTATGTTATTGAATTTTCATGAGCACACATTGAATCGATCATGTGGGAAAATCTACACAATAGGGAGTCTAGCATAGTTATTTTTTGTTAATTTTTTTATGTTTTTGGGCTATGTATACCTTATATGAATTCTTGTTTCACTTTGTGTTTGTTTGATTTGTCTTGTTTCAATCATTTGCATTGAAAAAAAATATTGCACACATTTTTGGCACATCAATGGCACCCACATCATAAGTTAACTAATGGGAAATTTTTTATTTTAGTTTTTTTAATGTTGTAGGTGTAAAATAGAAAATATGTCTCTTAATTTTTCAAAGCACACTACATGTTGAACAATATCAAACATATCAAAAAATGCATAAATTGAAAGTGTAAATGAGCAAGTTTGTGAATCCATTTCCAATCTACAAAATTGAACTCTGCAAATCAATGAGTATGTGTAATTCGGGCTTCAAAAAATATGTCTTGAATCAGTGAATATGCTTTGTGGATTGATGAATCCATTATGTATAGTTACTTATATTTTTTCTTTGATTTTAAAGGGTAACTAATGCAAGGATACCAAAATAGGTCCAAAATAGGCAAGGAATTATACTATCTCCAAGAAGGGAGTACAATTTTTGTTTCCACGATAATGAAACAAAATAGCATGAAGGAATG
Organism: Sequoia sempervirens; assembly: GCA_007258455.2. Lineage (NCBI taxonomy): Eukaryota > Viridiplantae > Streptophyta > Pinopsida > Cupressales > Cupressaceae > Sequoia > Sequoia sempervirens. The sequence continues at coordinate 6,553 of VDFB02317790.1, read as the reverse complement.
ATGAATGAACAATAAATGTCACAACTCACCAAACCTTTGATAAAACCTTGGAATATAAATTTGCAACTAGCATGAATATGCATTAATGGATTTGGATCTTGATCATGAAACTTGATTTGAGACAATACTTTTTAAAGCTTGAAAAGATCTTGAACTCTATATCACCATATTAGCTCAAACAACATGCATGATGCAATATGTCTTTGACATGACAATGGAATCTTGATTGCTGCACAATAATCTTAAATAAATCTACCTTTGAATGCCTTGAAATGCTCTTGATCATAAACTTTGTTATAAGGATGCTCCCATAAATATTGATAGCTTGAAAATATTAGATGAAACTTAGTGAATTGACATCTTATTTATACATATCTTAACATTAATTCCCAAATTCAAATATCACAAGCCGACATTTGATCTTGAATTTCAAATCATTAAAATACCACCAAAAAAATATCCTAAGGGGTGGTAAGTGAGGACCCATTTACCATGTGGCGAATAGGTCCTAGCTTACATAACTAGGACACACTTCAAACAATGTGAAAGATCATGTGAAAATAGGGTCCTACGACCTAGTGAGGACCCATTCGCTTGGTGGCGAATGGGTCCTAGTTCACTAACGTAGGACACACACCTTCTAAAATTAAGTGTTGTGTAATATCATTTATGAATGTCGTGATTTATCCCTCAAAATATATAATTATTTAGACTTGGATTTGAATTAAAGGGGGAAATTAGGGAAAATTGAACCTCAATTAATTAATAAATCCCAAGATTACTGTGAAAGTGTAAAGATACACTTTACAACACCCTAAATAAGGCACCATTAAATCATTTTATTGAGAATCACCCTGAACCTAAAGTGAATGTGTAAAATACATTACAACACTAAATCAAGGCATAATTAAGCTCATTTTAATATTAATTATTGCCAAATTAAGTATGAAAAGGGATACTTTTTTCTACACTACATTTTTCCCCCACTTTAGTGAGAGTATGACCCCACATCAAACTCACATTAAAGTAGACATTCAAGACACTTATGTATGCAACAATGACAAAGACTCACAATCATTCAACATCAAAGGACAAAAAGAGATCAAGCCTAGATTATCCAATATGATAAGGATCCCATCTAGACTATTAGTTTTTATTTTATTTTATCATGTGCTCACTCTAGGGTAATGGAACCTTAGGCCATCCACTAGGTGAGTATCCCTCTAGGAAGGTGGCTTAGTGATAAATTCATGCCTATGTGTTGGCTCTCAATGTACTTACCATACCAAAGCTATCCCTCTGATAACTTCAATAAGGCACCACTCACATTCCTGTCTTGTACTTAACAAACTATGTTATGATAAGCACCTATGCACATGGTAACGATCCATAGGCAAGAAAGGTGTGTTATGCTAGGTGGCCTTGAATTAGGGTTTCAATATTCACAAGGTCAACAAGTTGTGTTATTCCAAACACTTATGAACATTTTGTATAGGTTTTTTTCAAGAGAGTCTTGCTTTGTGGTATGCAGTGATCATCATGGAAAAACAGCCCTATGGCAAAAATCTTAAAATCTTAGAGTTAGGCAACTTGACTTAAAATTTTGAATAAGTTATTCATATTATTTAAAAAATATGTAAGAATAGAATCTATAGAAAATTGAATATAGTTTCTAAAATACTAGGTTTATTTTAAAAGAAAAAAATCTATTTGGTGAAAATTTGAAATTTCAATGCAAGAGGTAATTTAAATTTTAGGGAAGAAATAAGAAGTGGTGTATATCTCACCACCCTAACCACTTATAAAATGATAGTATTTTTAGAATATTTTAGATATAAGTAGAGGACTCATGTTTGATGTGATGCATTTTTTTTAAATTTGTTTCCCCAAGTAAATAATTAATTGTGAATTTTTTATTACAACTTTTAAAAAATATAAACTGTATGTCCGACCAATCTTTAACTTGGTCAAAACTTCATGAAACAATTCTATTTTTTAATCCTTTATTATGTAGCTATATAATGTGATGCATGTTTTGGATTCAAAAAATGATACCATTCAAAAAGTTATAGATGTTTTTCAATCACCTATCAATCGGTTCTAGTCTTAATTCAAATAGAAAATGAATAATAATTATTTATTAAATTCAAAGTAAACCATAATTTATATTGGTGGAAAACTAAGAATATCCTTTAAAACCCTTTTGTTTCATCAATTTTGGGTAAAAAAGGTCGCCTTCGGCCACATACCCTAAAAATACTCATCATATTGCCACTTTTGGACCATCATGATCCTCAAGACATACCCTTGTTTGTAAGGTATTCTTCTTAGGTATCATTGTACCTAATGTCACCAAGAGAGGACATTTCAAGAGTAAAAGTTCCATAATAGTGTGTCGCATCACCACTAAGAGGAAATTTGTATGCTAAGAAATATTGCACTCTTGGAGGACATCAAATCTAATGACACCACCAAGAAAAGGATGCATCACAAGAAAAAATAAAATCACACCATGGAACATGCAAAATGTCAAAAGATATTATCAATCTGTATGCCCTTACTTTAAATCTATTGCTAACACAATTTTTGTGAGAAATTGCTTTAAAGTAGCTAATTTTTACTCCTAATACATGAGAGATTCCATTGGAAAACCCTATGCTAAGTCATATGTTTCTAAAATAAATCTATGCCATGAGAAAGGAGGGAGGGGTTGCCCCCAAGAATACATAAGGGATCTAGAGATTTTGGGTCAGTATGTCTTTGCTACAATGTTGTCATAGAGCTCGGAAATGTCATCATTCCCTAAATACTCATAGAACTAGAACAATAACACAAAGAGAGAGAAAAATAGGGAAAAATAATTTTGACTCAACATGGAAGAGACCTAAATGTCTCGATACCTTGCGTCATCCCCAAAAGGAAAAAACAAGACAAGTGAAAAAGATAAGATGTTTACGACATATAGAAGAATGTAGATACATATAGAAGAATGCACAAAAAGAGAGAAAGATACATCAAATGAAATATTATGGGGGATCACATTACACAGATGCAATCACATAAAGAAACATGAAAAGAAAACAATGCCAAGGACTAGTAAGGCACACGCGATTCAATCTATTAGCAGGTCATCTGCATCCCAATCTTGTTCAGTATATATGGAAGGCAGACAACTAGCCAAAGGGACAACAACAAATTCCAAGACTAGGACAAGGATAAATAGCCCCTTAGACCCACTAAATGTAGGACAAGGATGAGTTGAGATAGGTGATGAGAATGAGCTCCTTGTAATAAAAAGAATGATTTGCAATGAATGTGTAACATGTAATAGTGAGCATATTAAAATCCTACAACTATTACATGGAAAGGAGTAAGATGCATGCTTTTTAATTATTTTTTATTCTTAGAGGGTGCAAAAAAATTTAATACTTTCTTTAAAGGGTGACAGTTATTATGATGATGGCTGCCAAAGACCCACGATAAGCACAATATGGTTCATTTTATTAGTTTGTCTTTGGTCAAGTTTGCACATTTAGGTATAATTCAATCAATGGTCGAAAGAAAAATAGGTTGCACATTCAATTCATGTCAAGTTACCAAAATGAAACAATGAAAATATTGTGGTGGCACCGGGTACATTTTGACCCATTTTTCAACGAAGCGCTCACGTAATTTTGACGCCGCTTGTCGCCATTATTATGCTTCTAATTCAATCCAAGATTTGAAATAAAGTCAAAATTATGGCCCTAAGATTCATTATCAAAATTCTCAATTTCCGATGTCTTCGTCAAAAAATGGGTCAAAATGTACTAGTGTGGGAAATGTTATGAAAGGGGGGTTCACCACAAGGACCTATTTCTCTAATTTCATTCAAGGAAATGAGATCCAAACAACGATATGACTAAAAACCAAAGAGGTGAGTCAAATCAAGATATGAATCAAAAAAATTCCTCTCTATGCAAGGATAGGGGTCTAGGCTAAATAGAACTTTGGGGAGAAATATTAAGACCACCAAACAAACTCCAAAATACAAGCTATAGAATGCAAATGAAAGACTATATTCAAAATTGATAGAAACAACAATCAAAAGGAAGATCGGGAAAGGGGAGAATGATCTTTAACATTCACCAAAAGTCTCTTTTTTAAGCTCACTAAGGACTAATTCACCCTATGGAAAATGAGTCCTAGCTAGGGCTTCACAAAAGTCCTTTTTGGGTTCTCTTCTATTGTGTATGCATTCCCAGATTCTCGATTTTCACTATCGAATAACTAGAAATAAAGCCTATAGAGTATTTTTCATGAAATGACAACTTTCCTTGCAAATTTCTTCAATTTTTATCTGCAAAGGATCTTCCACCTAAAATCTGCAATCACACATCAAAGGGAGAAAAATGTTGTTTGTTCGATGAATGGGGATTTTCCTTGATCAAACCCCATTTTGAGTATTTAAACTTTGTAATGAAAAAAATAGCATGAAGGAATGATGAATGAACAAGCAATGTCACAACTCACCAAACCTTTGATAAAACCTTGGAATACAAATTAGTAATTAGCATGAATTGGCTTCAATGTCTATGGATCTTGATCATGAAACTTGATTTGAGACAATGCTTTTGAATGCTTGACTAGGTCTTGAACTCTACATCACCATATCAGCTCAAACAATATGCATGATGTAATATGTCTTTGACATGAAAATGGAATCTGGATTGCTGCAATAATCTTCAATAAATTTTCCCTTAAATGCCTTGGAATGCTCTTGATTATAAACTTTGTTATAAGGATGTCCTCATCAAAATTGATAGCTTGAAAATCTTAGATGAAACTTGCTGAAATGACCTCTTATTTATACATATCTAAACATTAATTCCTAAAATTTAAATATCACAAGTCAACATCAGATCTTGAATTTCAAATCATTAAAATTCTACCAAAAACATATCCTAAGGGGTGGTAAGTGAGGACCCATTCACCATGTGTCGAATGGGTCCTAGCTTACTTAACTAGGACACACCTCAGAAAATGTGAAAGATCATGTGAAAATAGAGTCCTAGGACCTAGTGAGGACCCATTCACTAGGTGGTGAATGGGTCCTAGGTCACTAACCTAGGACACACACCTAAAATTAAGTGTTGTGTAATATCTGAACCGTAGAAAAATATGATGTGAAAATGCCACTATTCTGCATCGATCATACAATCATGTCCTAGGAGTCCTAATTGGATTGACTATCAACTTCACAAGGTGAATCAATTCTCAACAAGGGAGACTTAGGAAGGGGTTCTTTAAGCTTTTAGGAGTTCACCACCAAGAAAATGCTTGGAAAAGACAAGTAAGTATTCAACTAACAAAACGTTATAATGCAAGCTAAATGAAGGATACAAATGATTAAATTATGCAATAGCGTGTTAGGATATGTGTACTTGGGAAGTCTAGAAATGCAAAGAAGCTATCAAAATTTTCTATGGAGGACTAAGATGCCCTTACTATCTTATTAGTCTCACTGCTATTTTTTGGCGTAGATGTAGAATCTTTAGATGTTGAAATAGGATCCAAAAGCATCTCTAAAAATACCCTTTGGAGGACTAAGATTCCCTAGGTGGTGATTTAGTCCCATTCTAAATTTTTGGAATCTCTAAATGTGGTCCCAAGGCTTGATGTCTGCTCTTTCTTCTTCTCTGATCTCAAGTTTTGAAACATCTGAATCTGGCCTGTAGGTGAGTTTTCGTGAAGATGAAAACTTTGCAATGAAAATTTAGAAAATACCCCATATCCTTGGAGACATGGGTTTTTATTCCTCAAGTACCCAACAAAATTTAAATTCCTTTCCTTGTCCCTTTTGACTATGAGGGACAAAATTTTCATTTATGGAATATATTTTAACCTAGAACCTCCATGTACCCCATATCCTCTCATTTACTCTCATTGAGCCACTTGACACAATCTCATCACTTGAGAGAACCAAATCAATCTTGAAGGTCTTGATCCCATGATCTCATCCTAGCCCTCTATCATTTTAACTCCAAAATCTATTTATTCATCCAATAGTTAACCATATGATATCACAAATCTTCATAAAAGTTACGCTATGTTATTTAATTTTCATGAGCACACATCAAATCGATCATGTGGGAAAATCTACACAATAGGGAGTCTAGCATAGTTATTTTTTAAAAAAAATTAACGTTTTTAGACTATGTATACCGTATATGAGTTCCGGTTTCATTTTGTGTTTGTTTGATTTATCCTGTTTCAATCATTTGCATTGACAAAAAATATTGTACACATTTTTGGCACGTCAATGGGACCCACATCATGGGTTAACTAATGGGAATTTTTCTATTTTAGTTTTCATGTTGTAGGTGTAAAATAGAAAATATGTCTCTTAATTTTCCAAAGCACACTACATGTCAAACAATTCCAACATATCAAAAAATGTGTGAATCGAAATATTAAATGAACAAGTTTTTGAATCCATGTTCAATCAACAAAATTTCTCTACAAATTAGTATGTCTAATTAGGGTTTCAAAAAATATGTCTTGAATCAATGAA
>VDFB02317787.1:0-13403 GCA_007258455.2 Sequoia sempervirens | reverse complement strand
CCTACCTCCACAACATCCAAAAGCTTACCATCTCCCAATAAAATCTTGGAAGTGTTAGAAGGATGAAGATCCATGAAAGGATAGTGTGAAAAACTCATGTGGTGAGATGCATTTGAGTCCAAAAACCATCTATCATGACAAGAATTAGCTACAGAAGTCACCAGTGCATGTACTTTGCCCATGTAGTATTTATCTCCTTTACCTTGCAACCCCTGTATTCCTAGACTGTGTAGGGTTGGATGATGATGGAGATAAAGATGTAGAGGCTGTAGAAGGAGGAGTTACAAAAGAGGGAAATAGAATGTTATTTTTCTAAAGAAGGTGTGAGAGTCCATCAATCTTCATGTAACAATGATGCACATCATGCCCTTTTTTCTTGCAATATGCACAACTGATTTTCTCCTTCTTGGGCTTGTCCTATTTTGAAGAGGTGGAAGTCTCAGTTGAGTCTATTTTAGGTTTAGGCTTCTTCTTCCCTTTACTCTTAAATTCTTGGGCAACTAATGCATGATTTGTAGGAACCCCCTGCAACTGGACAAGTTTTGCTTGTTCTCTTGTTAACCGGTCACGAAAGGTTTCAAAAGAATGCATTTGGAATATACTACCCAAAGCATCCATTGTGAAATAAAAGGTAGAATAGAACACAACAAATGGGCCTCTCAACTTGGACAGAATCAAGAAAATAGACTTCTTATTAGTTTTTCTCTTCCCACATTCCGCTAGTTGTGACCTTACTGATTTGAATTTCACTAGAAAGTCATCAATAGTAGGAAATGCTTCAGGGGTAAGAGAGGTTAATTCAACCTCCAATTGTAATGCATGGATCTCATTGACTTGAACAAATAGGTTTTATAACTTATCTCATATTTCTTTGAGTGGAGTCAACTAATCAACATGAAAAAGGAGACTATCAGAAACATTTAATTTCATCAAACCCATAGCTTGATCACACTTATTTTGATGGGAAAATATTTCATATTCCTTGGTGAGAGGGTTGAGTAGCACTCAGTGTGAACCATAGACCTTGAGATTGAAGAAATCTACACATTTTTCATTTTCCAAGTGTGGTAATTATGGGGAGTTAACAATTCAATGGTTCCAGGAGTATCCATGACAAAGATTTCCATCGGAAAACAAAATTGCACCAAACTAAAAAAAACCTCCAATAAAGCAACCTCTAGAATTTAAATTTTCACCACTTTTCCAAAATTACTCCAAGCAAAAAGTTGATTATTTGAAACTGGAAAAAAAAATTGAGCAACATAATTGTGGGCACCTTTTCAAATGATTCAACAAATTTATGATGCCTGCCAAATACTCATCCAATCAAATAAGATTTGAGGGATTAGAGTTATCCTACTACGCTGGAGACCGAACCTTTGAAGCAGTAGGAATTGTATCAACAAGAGTTTGAAGTACTCCAAAATTTAGATGATCAATCTCTCTTGAATTGCTATCAACACTCGCAAGAGGAGTGTGAGGAATATCAACCTCTTTGATAAACACAAAATCGACACTAAACTCCATAGTCTTGGGAACCTCTCCATGTATTATCTGATAGATGGACAATAGATTTGTATGTCTTTGGAATGCACAATACATCCCTAAAACACCCATCACCTATCTCAACATTTCCTACCCCCACAACATCCAAAAACTTACTGTCTCCCAACTAAATCTTGGAAGTGTTAGAAGGATGAAGACCCATAAAAGGTTAGGGTGAAAAATTCATGTGGTGAGATGCACCTAAGTCTAGAAACCATCTGTCATGACAATAATTAGCTGCAGAAGTCACCGGTGCATGTCCTTTACCCATGTAGTGTTTATCTCCTTTACCACTTGAAACCCTTGCATTCCCAAACTGTGTAGGGTTGGATGATGATGGAGATGAAGATGCAAAGGTTGTAGAAGGAGGAGTTATAGAAGAGGGAAATAGAATGTTGTTTTTATGAAGAAGGTGTGAGAGTTCACCAATCTTCTTCATGTAACAATGATGCTCATCATGCCCTTTTTTCTTGCAATATGCACAACTGATTTTCTCCTTCTTGGGCTTGTCCTCTTTTGAAGAGGTGGAAGTCTTAGTTGATTTGTTTTAGGTTTAGGCTTCTTCTTCCCTTTACTCTTAGATTCTTGGGCAACCAATGCATGATTTGTAGGAACCCCCTCCAACTAGACAAGTTTTTCTTGTTCTCTTGTTAACCGGTCACAAAAGGTTTCAAAAGAAGGCATTTGGAATATACTAACCAAAGCATTCACTGTGAAATAAAAGGTAGAATAAAACACAACAAATGGGTCTCTCAACTTGGACAAAATCAAGAAAATAAACTCCTTATTAGTTTTTCTCTTCCCACATCCCACTAGTTGTGACCTTACTAATTTGAATTAAATCACTAGAAATTCATCAATAGTAGGAAATGCTTCAGGGGTAAGATAGGTTAATTCAACCTCTAGGTTTAATGCATGGATCTCATTGACTTGACCAAACATGTTTTCTAACTTATCCCATATTTCTTTGGGTGTACTCAACTCATCAGTTACATGAAAAAGGAGACTATCAGAAACATTTAATTTCATCAAACCCATAGCTTGATCACACTTATTTTAATGGGAAAATATTTCATATTCTTTGGTGAGAAAGGGTTGGGTAGCACTCAGTGTGGACCACCGACCTTGAGACTGAAGCAATCTAAGCATTTTCATTTTCTAGGTGTGGTAATTATGGGGAGTTAACAATTCAATGGTTCTAGGAATATCCATGACAAATATTTCCATCAAAAACCAAAATTGCACCAAACTAAAAAAAAACCTCCAATAAAGTAGCCTCTAGAATTTAATTTTTCACCACTTTTCCAAAATTACTCCTGGAAAAAAGCTGATTATTTGAAGTTGGAAAGAAATTTGAGCAAAATAATAGTGGGAACCTTTTCAAACAATTCAACAAATATGTGATGCTTGCCAAATACTCATCCAATAAAACAAGATCTGAGGGATCAAAGATATCCTATTTTGCTGGAGACTGAACCTCTGAAGCAATAAGAATTGTATCAACATGAGTCTGAAGTACTCCAAAATTTAGATGAATAATCTCTCCTGAATTGCTGTCAACACTCGCAAGAGGAGTGTGAGGAACATAGCCATCATCATCAATAAAGTGAGAGAAGGTATACAAACAAGACTCATGATCAGTATTACCAACTGCGATAACTTTTCTAGTACTAGCCTCTTTGATAAACACATAATTGACAGTAAACTCCACAGTCTTGGGAACCTCTGCATGTGTTATTTGACTGATAGATGGAAAACATATTTGTATGTCTCTAGAAAGCACAGTACATCCCTGAAACACCCAACACCTATCTCAAAATTTCCTACCCCCACAACATCCAAAAGCTTACTGTCTCCCAACAAAATCTTGGAAGTGTTAGAAGGATGAAGACCCATGAAAGGATAGTGTGAAAAATTCATGTGGTGACATGCACCTAAGTCCAAAAACCATCTATCACGACAAGAATTAGAGCTACAAAAGTCACTAGTGCATGTCCTTTTCCCATGTAGTGTTTATCTCCTTTACCACTTGCAACCCCTGCATTCCCAGACTGTGTAGGGTTGGATGATGATGGAGATGAAGATGTAGAGGCTGTAGAAGGAGGAGTTACAAAAGAGGACAATAGAATGTTGTTTTTTTGAAGAACGTGTGAGAGTTCATCAATCTTCTTCATGTAACAATGATGCTCATCATGCCCTTTTTTCTTGCAATATGCACACCTAATTTTCTCCTTCTTGGGCTTGTCCTCTTTTGAAGAGGTGGAAGTCTCAGTTGACTCTATTTTAGGTTTATGCTTCTTCTTCCCTTTACTTTTAGATTCTTGGGCAACCAATGCATGATTTGTAGGAACCCCCTGCAACTGGACAAGTTTTGCTTGTTCTCTTGTTAACTAGTCACATAAGGTTTCAAAAGAAGGAATTTGGAATATACTACCCAAAGCATCCATTGTGAAATAAGAGGTAGAATAAAACACAACAAATGGGCCTCTCAACTTGGACATAATCAAGAAAATATACTCCTTATCAATTTTTCTCTTCCCACATCCTGCTAGTTGTGACCTTACTGATTTGGATTTCACTAGAAAGTCATCAATAGTAGGCAATGCTTCAAGGATAAGAGAGGTTAATTTAGCCTCCAATTGTAATGCACAGATCTCACTGACTTGACCAAACATGTTTTCTAACTTATCCCATATTTCTTGGGGTGTACTCAACTCATCAACATGAAAAGGAGACTATCATAAACATTTAATTTCATCATGATCCGGTGGACATTTTTCAGTGGAAATGGAAGTGTCTCATTTTTCTCCAAAATCTGCACCATCAGAAAGAGCTCAGCGTCCTGGTTCCAACGCAACTCGAACGGAGCAAAAAGGAGTCCGTTTGCACGAGTTATGGCCAGTCAAACCTTGGGTCAAACTGGATCAAGGGGCGTCCAGGAAGCGAAAAAAATGATGTCGTCAAAAGTTGTCGAACTTGGTATCATCGGGTAGAGCTCGTCGAGACGATTCCGACGGCGTTCGTTTCGTCAAAATCCGACATCTTAGGCTCAAGATACAGCTGGTCAAAGTTTAAGGTTGACTTGGTGGACTTGAAGGTACATGATGACATCAGCATCTGTACATGATGACGTCAGCATCTGTGCAGATCAAAATGGACGAATCTGCGGTGGACACGTGTCATCCGTACGATGACGTCATCGTAGTACGGACCCAATCAGGTGATGACATGTGTCATCCGTACGTTGATGTGGCTCATGTCAGCATTGTACGGACCAATTATAGAGTGACACGTGGCGGACCGTACACCCAGTCAGCAAGTCCATTCGGCAGTCCGTACGCCCAGTCAGTACACAGTCATCATCCGAGTCATCATCTCCGTCAGAATGATCAACGAATTGGAACCCGACACGTGTCATCCTCGTCAGCGTACCAGAGGCTTCGTCAGCAACACACATCGGATGGCTCCAGCGAATTAAAGTCTGCCACGTGGCCAGAGGTCTTCGCCGGTCGGTTGGAGTTCGTTGGTTTGTTTGTTAAAAATTGGGTAGAGGTTTCGAACCTGCGACCACTCACCTCCGAAAAACTCGGCAAACCGTTATACCACATAGCTGATGCCTAAACATAGATGAGAGTGGTTTAATTTTGTTGTAAAACGGCCGAAAATTGGCTATAAAAAGCCAGCGGCCGGGGTTGAACCCCCGACTGCCGGCCCAATAAAAGGTAGTGCCACCGATACACCCCGCAAGCAGTCTAAAATGTAAGTGGCGTGGGTTTAATTCATTGAGTTGTTAACCCGAATGCCCAAATAAAATTAAAACAAACTCCAAACTTTTATAAAAATTAAACAAACAATCCTTTTAAGGATTAAACAAACAACCTCCCAAACAATAAGCCCGGGAGTGAATAATTAAGAAGGGCTTAAATTGATTATTAAAGATTTATTATGTAAAAGGGGGAATATTTTGAAGATTTTTAATGTGTAAAAGGGAGATTGTAAAGATTTTATGTATTTTGGAGAGATAAGGGGAATATTTTCAAATCTTTTGGTTAGTAACCAAATTGAGCAAATTCTTTGTATAAAAAGGGGGCTTGAGGTGAGAGTTGTAATCAAGTTTTTTTAGGTTGAAGTCTTGAAGCTGTGGAGATAATCGAAGGAGAGGTCTTTGTTGGAAGAATTTTTCAAGCCATCGTTGAATGTCGGAGTCTGCTATGCTGCCGTAACCGATGGTCTTGGTGCATCATTGTAATCGCATTTTGAGTTAATCAGACGTGGGTCTCTATTGGAGTGGACCCGGAGACGTAGTCACATTTGTGACGAACTCCGAAATCAAACACTGTTTGCACTTCTTCTTCTCTCTCTTTCTGTCTCTCATTTCTTTTCATTCTGTTATAATCACCTTGATTACGTTCTTTATGTTATTTCCTTAAGTTAATTTCATTTTAATTAACTTGAAATAATCATTGTAAAGCATTGTAAAAGTTAAAGCATTTAAACTGCAATCTAGTCTAGATCCTACATATCATACCAACAAACCCATAGCTTGATCACACTTATTTTCATGGGAAAATATTTCATATTCCTTGGTGAGAGGGTTGGGTAGCACTCAATGTGGACCATAGACCTTGAGATTGAATCAATCTATGCATTTTCATTTTCCAACTATGGTAATTATGGGGAGTTAACAATTCAATGGTTCCAGGAGTATCCATGACAAATATTTCCATTGAAAAATAAATTGCACCAAATTGAATAAAAACCTCCAATAAAGAAGCCTTTAGAATTTAAATTTTCACCACTTTTCCAAAATTACTCCAAGAAAAAAGCTAATTATTTGAAACTAGAAAAAACTTTGAGCAAAATAATTGTGGGCAGCTTTTCAAATGATTCACTAGGTGCCACCCATGAAGTTAATGTACATGCCATCGATCTGCAAGTGCTCCAAGTACATAGACAACTTGACGTTGGTGAATTCCACAATATGCCCTTCTCATGTGGACGAGCCTCTTCCAACTATGAGACTTGCTCACACTCAATGTGAAATCGTCGATCTATTTGAACAGCTAAAGTCAAATACTAGCGGGCAATGTGGGATAAATCATTTTGTATTCAAAACAACTTTGGGCCCACTTCACTTTGGCTACGTAATGAAGCCCTAAATATTTCAATCAAACTTTATAAAATGTGAAGTTTGTGTTGCTTGGAAAAACACAAATAGCCTCCTCTTTCAAACACCTCCAATTAGAAAAGGAGAAATATGTGCCCAACAACCTCAAAGAAGTTGCAGAACAGACCCTTCAAAAATGCATCCTCTAGAAAAAAAATGCATGGGCTCTCCAGTAGCCTCTCCAAAAAACTATGCACCCTAGAGGTAATATGCGGCCCTTCAACGTGCTAAAAAATAATTCCTCCAATTGAAAAAGTGCCTCAACTCAGGAAAAAATGGGATTGGTGTTTGAAGATTTAGATGCCAGATCACAGTGCCTATAATCGTGCCCCTCCCAAATGCTTCCAAATGAGCCTCTTCAAGAATGCATCTCACACAAGAAATTGGGGGCCTCTTCTAAAAGAAAACACCCTCTCTAGTGTAGAAAAATGATGCCAAACAAGCTAGAAATTGCTACCCAATAAATGGCACCACAAGAAGAAGATATAGCATCCTTGAAACTCCATAGATCACCTTCCTCAATGACAACAAAAATCACACCCAACAAGAGGAAATTGAAATTATCATAAAGGAAGAATGAGGCAATTTTGAATTTTTTTTCAAATGTCGAATGATCTCTAATCAATCTCAAAATCTCTAACGAAAGCTCTTAGAAAGGATTCACAGTTGGGTGGCTATGATACCATGAGAGAGCAACACACTCAGGAAGAGCCAATTGTAGAAATAAACCTTCACAAACAAGAGATAAGATATTTCACTAAAGAGAAATGCATTAAGAATGAGATGATAAATTACATAATAGTACAACCTTTTAAGGGCAAGAAAAATATGTAACAGGTGTAAAAATTACCCACACAAGAAAAAAACCATGCAATTAATTAAATGCACTATTAAACTATAATGAAAACCTAAGTAAACTTAAGTATAAATATGCTATATACTCTAGCAAAAAGAATGTCAAGAAAAAAAAGTAAAAGACATTGTTTTCTATAGTCTTCTTATAACTCTATTCTAGAGAGTTGTCAAATATACCATTGAGGATTAATTTTCAAGAAAGGAGATAGTAATCTTGTTAACTATTTGTTTAGTGTTTGTTTAGTGTATTGTAGGGTGGACTTAAAAAGAGAGAAATAAACTAACAAGAAAAATGAATGACCACATAGTTAGAATATATTACTGAAAAAGTTGTGTATAAAATAATTAAAGAAGTTTAAGAGAATTCATAGCTTTTAAAAGTTCTTTGCACAAAAATTGGGTTGCACAATTGTTAATGCACTATTAAATTTGTTTAATTTGAGTTAAAAACACAATTTAAAATACTATATATTTAGCCCCAAAAAATAGATTTCTCAAAAAATAATATGCATGTATTGTGACATCATGCATTTGGTCAAATACGTTTTGGTTGAAAGTTTATTTTGATTTAAACCTTATTTCAATTGAAACATTTTCAATAAAAAATATTTTGGTTGAACTATCATCAATTGAAAGCACCCAAGTAATAATAAATGTGTTTATTTATTGCCCTTATTTTTCAAAGCCCTATCTTTCACTTATGTTATTTCAAATTAGAAATATTTTAAATAAAAACAAATAAATAAAATTCCTCAAAAAAATTAAAAAATAAGATAGATAAATTTCTTATACAAGATGTTATAATATAAAAAAATTATACTATAAAACGTAATAGAAAAAACATCATTCTTATTATACTAAAAATATATATTTTCTATGGTCTTGTAATTACTGTATCCCATATAGCCCTCAAGTATACCTTTGTGGATTACAAGTCCCAAAAAAAGGAGAAAGTAATCTTGTTAATTTTTATGTTTGGTGCATTGTAGAGGGGGCTTAAGAAGAGAGGAAGAAACTAACAAGAAAAATAAATGACTACATAATAATACTATATTATTGAAAAAATTGTGTATAAAATAATAAAAGGAATTCAACACAATTTATAGCTATACAAAGTTCTTTGCATTACAATTGAGATGCAAAATTGTTATTGTATGTTGAAATTGTTAGTTCACTATTAAAATTATTTAATTTGAGTTAAAAACACAATTAAAAATACTATGCTTACACCCAAAAAAATAACTTTCTCACAAAATAATATGTATGTATTGTGACATGAGATATTTCATAGAATATGTTTTGGTTGAAAGCTCATTTTGATTGAAACCTTATTTCAATCTAAACCTCTTCAATAAAAATATTTTAGTTGAAACTATTGTCAATTAAAAGTACTCAATTAATAGTATATATGGTAGCTTATTGCCCTTCCTTCTCGATATCCTATTTTTCACTTCCATCATAGTATATATACTCAATTAATTGTATAGATGGTAAATCAGCAACAACCATCATTTCCTCCATTATAAATGGATGGACTCTACGATTGACATTACAATTCTTACATAGATTGCACATATAAATACATAGACATGTCCCAATTTGGTAGCAAGTTATATGCTCATTTTCTTTTCTAACACTGAAAATCCAGGACAAATACACTATTTTTGACCAATTTTCACAAATTTGCTATATTTCAAATGTGTTCCTAAAAAACTTCCTCTACTCTATTCACATAATGTCAGTATATTATTTATTTTAAGCATACATTGTCAACATTATTTTGATTGCTACTTTAGAAGCATTTGATTTTAATTCAAGCATATGTTAAAGAATTCTTTTATTGTAGGTACACAATGTGAGAATTATTTTGAATGGTATTCAATTTTAATATGGGAATTTAAACATTTTAAAATTGAAATATAATTTCAATTGTTATGTAATTCTTAAGTGTTCTTGATATTAAAAGTAGAGGAAGGGCCCATGAACCCAAGAGTTTAAAGAGAAACAAACAAAGGAGTAGAGGCCAACATGCCTAACTAACAAAAACAAAAAAAGAAGGAATGTAGAGCTTAGATTAACATAAAGCATGAAGTGATGAAAAGGACAAGGTACACAAGCCAAAGAGGAGCCAAAAACAACAAAGACAAAAAAACCCTATAACAACAAATTTTTAGAGGAACTAATGAGATCCCAATTTGTCTTCAGCATGTCAAGAGCAGTCTTCCATCCCTTCTCCTTAACATTATCAGTATCAAGTGTCCTCTGAGTCATCTCCTCCCAATCTTTCCCCAGTTTCATCTTAATTTTCCTTATCTTGGATTTACCAATTTAATCAGTACCAAAATTGCATGTTACATGATCCAATCCACAATAGTAGTTATATTACCAACAAATTCCTCTAGGGAAAAAATCCTATTTTTTATTTTATCACCATCACCTTCGAGCTTAGCTTCCAGGGTGTAGCTAGGCCTTTCCTTTAGTTGATCTTTCATACCTTGCTAGGGATCATAGTGGGTCCAATGTTCTTTTTCAATTTCCTCTAACTCCTCATTAAGGTTTTCCTTACCAAATTCCTACTCCCACTCAAGCCCTTTAGAATCCTCTTCATTCTTTTCAACATATATTTCCTCTTCATCATTGTTTTCCTTCCCTTCCTCAATGCTTATCTCCTCTTCTTCCTCCATTTATTCATTGTTATCTTGACTATCATCATCAAAGTCAAGGAGGGAATTTTCATCCAAGCCAGCTAGATCCTCTTCCTCAAGCACTAACTTTTTTCATTTGATATATTTTCCTTTGTGCTTTTGGTTGGTACTAGCTAGTTTGGCAGACCTCCTTTCTCTCGACCCACTACTGTTTAAGCTCTTCTAGAAAGGCTTTGGGTCATCCCCAATTTTTATGATTATAGAGCTTGAGGGCTCCTTCCTTTTCTTTTTATCATTACTAAGAGAGAGAGGGGCATTCATTTTTTGAGGGGTAGTAGCCTCCACAATAAAAATAAAAGAATGATTAGGGGGCACTGCAAAAGGAGGAATCCCTTTCTTGGATTTGGAATTTGAGCTAAAAAGAGGGGCTTTAGGAGAATACAAAGGATTTTTATAAGAGCTTGATATCCATGGGGAGTGCAATGGGGGTAGGATTCAGTTGGGGGTGGCAACAAGCACAAAAATATAAAGGGCATAGATTAAACCCTGATGTAGGGGCATAAAAGATCCTTTGGAAATACATGATGTTAGAGATAAAATTAAGTAAAAGGGAACATTAATCCATTCCCTATGACAAACATGATTTAATAGAGGGAAATGATGACCATGAATTGTAAAAAATATTCCCTCAAGGTTATTTAATAATGTATTAAGTGAATGCTTACCAAGGTGTAAGGGGAGGTAGCTTCTCCTAGTCATAGCCATTCTAAAGATGAACTGGTTTTTCTCCCTTCTCAAATAACTTATCCTCAAATTTCTAGTATTTCCCATTGCTAATCTTTGCCACCTTGATACCTTTACATTGAAGGCCCATAACATCTACAATAAGGCTAGTTGTGAGGTCTCAAATTGAATTCCACCAATGACGACCTTGTCAACATTCTAAGAGTTACAAAATTTGGAGGTGAGGTTATCATCATTTCTCTACATGGCTTGGAAGAAATGAGTGAGATCATCCTCCTTGAAAATTCTCCATAAATCATTTTATTTTAGTGGGATGCAAGAGAGGGTTTCAAACCTTTTCCTTGGGCCACCCACTCTAGCACTATAGTACTCACTCAAAGAATGAAGAGAAACCTTTACGATAAGTTTAATAAAGAGAGTGATAGAGATGGGGTTTGAAATGTAGAGGTAATTCTTGAAGAATAAGCAACTGATTAGAGGAGAGGAAAGGTGGATTTTGCAAGAATTTGATTAATTATGGCCCTAGCATATGGAGCAAACCACCAATCAAAGGTATTATACTTAGGGGGTGGTTCATGCATATTCAAATTCCATGAAATGGAGGGGAGAGGCTCCCAACTTGTGATGCCACTCTGGAAATCCTTTGTTTCTATAATTACTCCACTTTCCAAGCAAGCAATAAGATTTGGAGCATGAAAAGACCTCATTTACAAATCTAAGTAGATAATGATGACAATACCTTTCATATAACAACACATTAAGTCCTCATGATTAAATTTCATATTATTAAATTCCAACTCCATCCTTTTCCTATACGCCAAAAAAAATCCTTGTCAACATCATACATGTTATGAATCCACCCACAAACTTGAAGGGGAAAAATGATAAGTAAAATTAGAAATTTGAGAAGTATCGAGAAACTTATCAACTTAGGAGGTCGACACATTATGGATCTTATTGTACATGTTAGGAGACCACCTATGGTCGAGTATTTCATTTGAAATTATTTCCTTAATATTATAAGGGATGTTCTTAAATCCCCAAAAAACCCACAATGGGTAGGGGATTCCAACATTAGACATTGCATTTGTTGCCATGTTACCCTCCCTATAGGTGTGACATATCTTATATTAAAGAAAATTTCCAAGATAACATTGTAGTCATCTATCATGTCACTAATCAACCAAGGATTAGTAGAAACTCCTTTTAAGATGTTAATTATGACCATTGTATTACCTTCAATAATGATATTGCTACATCCTTTTTCTTTTAGTCTCTTAATTCCCCACCAAGCCATTGTGGCTTCAACAACATTATTGGAGAAAACCCCTAGATTTTTGGCATATCCTTCAATGAGGATACCATTATGGTCTCTGATCACTCCCCTTGAGCAACCATACTAGGGTTTCCTTTAGAGAAAATATTAAATTTTATTTTAAACCAACCTTCCTAATGGGGAATCCACTTGATAGCTTTCCTACGTAGGATTTTGGCCCAATTGATTCAAGAAAGATCATGTATGATGCCCCATAATTGTTTAATTCTAATTTCTTAAGTGTTGATAAAAAACATATATTTATTTAGAAAGAATCAATTTTAATTTGAGAATGTGAAATAATTTTTCTATTGTAGACACATAATGTAAATATTATTTTGATTGTTATGTAATTTTAAAGTGTTGAAAAAAAGTAAACACTTATTTAAAAATAATCAATTTTAACTTAAGCATGTTAAATTTTTTCTCTATTGTAGACACATAATGTCAATGTTATTTTGACTGCAATGCATTTTAGTATGGAAATTGTAATATGTCAAACTTAAATATTGTTTTAATTGTCATGTAATTCTAAAGTGTTGATAAAAAACACACATGTTAATTTAGAAGAAATACATTTTAATTTAAGAAAAATAAATTTATTCATAATTTTAATAGCACTACCATAGTACCTAATGAATAGAGAGTCTATTAAGTGGGTGTTGTAACTTGTTATGAATGGAAATTGAAATGGGTGTTTAATTCAATTAAATAAAACATATATCTCACTTAAGAAGCTCTAGTAATATCATTCTTTCAAAACTTTGTTTAATATATATTTTAATTTAGCTAGAGAGAGTAAAATTGAAAGAGATCAACTCTACACAAATGGAACTCCCCTTCACAAGATGGATGTAGCAGAAAAATATACATCTTTCAAGGGTGAAATAATAAATACCAGCATTTTAAGTTGAATGGTTTCTTAGGAGTGTTGCATATTCACAAGGAATAAATATATAATGATTTGAGCTCATTTGGACCTACTCTTTATATATAATAAAAATTATATACATACTTAAATTCATTGAAATAAATAAATGAGATGTTTCATAATTAAAATCCATAACAATCATTAACCCCTATGCTTTTCATGAAATATCTATAAATTAACCACATAGTTAGAGTATATTAT